>CABFVX010003398.1:44968-86975 GCA_902151425.1 Timema shepardi
GCAAATGATATATCAGGCCTTGTAGTCGATGCCAAGTATGTAAGAGCCCCGACCATTTCTCGGTACGGAAGTCTTAGATCATCTTCCGACTGCTCTTCATTTCTTCTCAGCTTCAAGCTTGTATCCACGGGGGTGGCAACAGGTTTGCACTCGGACATGCCGAACCGCGAAAGCAGATCGCGTACGTAGCCATGCTGGTACATTGTTACCTGTCCTTCCGTCTGGTTAAACTCTATGCCCAGGCAAGATTTTGCATAGCCTAAATTCTTGATTTCGAAGTGTTTGGCCATTCTTCTTCCAAGTTCAGCAATCCTCTTCCTGTCACGGGAGGCGACTAGGATGTCATCAACGTATGTCACAATTAGTATAACATCTTCCCCTGAACCCATCTGGAACAAACAAGGGTCTGAGACTGAAGGCTTCGCACCCAGACTGCTCAAGGTTTCGTCCAGCTTAAGGTACCAGCTCCTTCCAGCTTGTCGTAAACCATAAAGCGACTTCTTCAGGAGGCAAACCTTGTCCCCCTACTCAATTCTTCGAGCATGACCTTTGCCTTCATCCCGAGCTGACTTAGGCCCTCCGAATCAACAATATCGTGAAGGATTTCTCCTAAGTTCTTCGGTGATTCCATATAAACCTCTTCTTGTAGGTGTCCATTCAACTATGCAGTTTCCACATCAAATTGCCTAATATTCATTCCGTATTGGGCTGCAATGTATGCCATGAGGCGAATGGAACTTATTTGAGCCACTAGAGCGAATGTCTCTGTGTAATGAACGCCGGGTTGCTGTCTAAAACCTTGGGCAACCAAGCGTGCCTTTTTTCTTTCAAGTTTTCTATCCGACAGGAACGTGTTCCTTATAACAATTCGGCTTCCGACAACTTTGTGACCTCTAGGACGATCAACGAGTATCCAAGTCCCGTTCCTCATGATGAATTTCATCTCGGTGCCAATGGCTTGGCGCCATTTGTCCGCATCGGGACCGAACATCGCTTCCTTCATAGGTATTTCCGAGAGAAACGCCTGCTCAGCTTCCTCATAGTTTTCGGACAGATTTGTAATGACTTGGTACTGCTTCTTCGGTCTTTCCCTCGAACCTGACCTGACCTTCCTTGGCCGGCCACGGTCCCTTGTTTTGTGATAAATTTCCTGACGCACATCTATGTTAGGTGCAGGTTCATCGGGGGTGGAAGATATGTCCCCATCTTCCCCTGATCCACCAGGTGATGGTACATACGCTTCAACGGTGTTGTCGAAGCCGAAGAATACCTCGTCTTCGCCATCCTCATAGCGTGTGATTGGCTTATCATCTTCAGCGTGGCACGTTGGAGGCAAATCAATGTCCACAAATCGCCGAGCGTGTGTAGAATCTTCGCCCTTCATGTCTATATCCTGGTCCATTTGGGGGCTGGCTATCAAACGAGACTTGACATCCTCCATAAATTTGACGTCCCGGCTTATCACCACTCAACACTTCTTGGGTTACTACACACGGTACGCCTTGGACTCATCCACATAGCCAAGGAAGATCCCTTCCTGTCCATGAGAGTCAAACTTTCCTCTGCTGGGTTCTCTGTCCAGATAGAGCACTTCACTCCCAAATACCCCTAAGGAAGACACGTCCGGCACTCCACTGGTCCATTTCTCGTATGGCGTTCGACCCTCCAAGCTCTTTGTTGGTGGGCGATTTCGGAGGTAATTTGCTGTATTGACCGCCTCAGCCAAAAAGGAATTGGGCAATTTTGCTACCATCAGAAGGCACCTAGCAACGTTAAGAAGAGAGCGATTCTTTCATTCCGCCATGCCGTCTTGCTCTGGGTTGTACGGGACAGTCGGCCTCCTAGTGATCCCTCGCCTTTTCAAGTACTCATCAAACTCTTTGTTAATGTATTCTCCACCATTGTCGGACTGCAAGCACTTTACAGTTTTGCCCTACTGAATTTCAACAAGGGTTATGTACTCAATAGTAGCTTTGAGTACTTCAGCCTTTGACCTTAAGAATCGAATCTCGCACCATCTGGTGCTGTCGTCGATAAATTCGACAAAATACCTCGCTCCTCCCATGGACGTTGTCCTCATGGGTCCGCATACATCTGAGTATTACGTCCAAGACGTCTGTGTGATGGTTTGATTTGCTGGGAAACGGGGCCCCTGTCATTTTTCCCCGTACACAAATGTCACAGTTCAACTTACTTGCTGAATCCACTAGCACAACTCCCTTCACGACACCTTTACGAACGACGTCCACAATGTATTTTGCATTAGTGTGACCTAGGCGTCTGGGTAACAAATAAAACGGAACGTTGATTTCTTTCGAAACTGAAGTGACAAAGCACGCGTCCTGTTTGAATTCACGCACATAGTACAGATATTCGAATCTGACAGCACTTAGTACAGTATTACCGTTCGAATCTTGTATAACGGCACCATCTTTTTGAAACCAAACATCAAATCCACGATCCGTTATCTTACTGACAGACAACAGGTTCGTTCTCAATTCGGATACATGCATTGCATTTTCTAACATTACGTTCCTCTTGTCGCCAAATACATTCGCCACAAACTGTGCTTTGCCTACGCCTGCCGTGTCTGCTGTTTGCAAGGTTTAGCGCGCCGTGCCCGGTGTCGCACATTTCGCGGAAAAATTCTGTTTCGTTTCACAAGTGCGTTGTCGCGCCGCTGTCCAGACACCACTTCCGGTTTTGATCGTTCGAATTGCATGCCGAAACGTTTAAGTATACGTTATCCGCACATTTCGCACTTTCCTTCTTGCCCTTGGTTCAACACTCGTTCGCCTTATGCCCAGACTTTCGGCACTTAAAACATCTTATTACGTGTGCACCTCTGTTTCTCGCAGTCACTTTTGTTCACTTCGGGTTTGTCCTTCCGATCGCGCCAGCCGCCATTTTTCTTTACGAACATGGCACCCGACGACGCGTTACGAGCATCACTTTCTTCTATGATTTTAATGCGAAGCGCGTCCAGTGTTGGCAATTTGTCACGCGATTCAATGGAGCGCCGAAAGTTCTCAAAACTATCGGGTAAGCTGTATAGTAATAAAATCGTCAACAAGTCTGGGTTGATCGCGACTTGCATGTCGTTCAACTTGTCTACAGAGTCGAAAAAGCTGTTTAGATGCGCGCGCACATCACTCATGTCCGCCATTTTCTGTAGCGTTAACCTCTTCAAAAGGGTTGCCTTTCTTGCCGGGCCTTTGGATTGATATATTTCTTCCAATTTACGCCATATTTCACGCGATGTTTCACAATGCTTCATTTGCTTGAGTTCACTCACGGATATAAACAAAATTATATCCGACCGCGCCTTCATATCATTCCGCATCTATTCTCGCATGTTGGCTTCGTTATCACGATCGTTCGTCAATTCTGGTTTTAACGCGCCACCGTTTACGAGCTCCCATAAATCGGCTTTAATTAACATGGCTTGCATTTGCAGTTTCCAGTTGTCATAATTGTCTTTGCCTAAAAGTTCAATCCTAGATACATTCGCGGTGTTCATGGCGTCGATCTCGGAACTCTCGCGAGCCCGTTTATCTTTTATGTTAAACTTGTGCTTTTACACGACACTCACTTCCGAGCCTGGGCACATAACCTGTTAGAGAAAGATCGCCTCGGGTCAAGTGAACTGAAACAAACAAGATAACACAATAAAACAAACATTAGTCAGCGCAATAAAGTTACAAGTAACGAGGTCACGAATGTGCGTCCCTAAACTATAACGGGCATGACTCGACTGTCTATTGTCTGGTAAAGATACACGTTGCCCATGCGCTACCACAAATATGGCTACACTAAACAACTACAACTTGTCATAAAAGAATACCAACATTCCAACATATATGACAGTTTTATTTATTTTTTATTTATTGTTTGATATGTTGATGTTTGGGCCTGGTATTAGTTATTAATTTTTTCTACAATATTAAACATTTTAAAAATTTAAGCATTTAATCCCAAACTAGTTTTTATTATTATTTTCAACTTATTGTCCCAAATTTTTTAATCTATAAATAATTATTTGTGGATATTATAAACATTATAAATGTGAAAAATCTGAATGTGTAGTATTACACAGAGAAAAAAAACACCACTGTCTTAAACTTTTTTAACACACTTACAACACATAAGTCATATTTGTTATGAACTGGCTTGTACAACGAGGTCACAAGAACTTCTTCTACATCATCATGGGTGACCTGGTGGTCTAGGGGTAAGGTGTCAGACTTCTATGCTGGCGGTCGGGGTTCAATACCCAGTCCCGGCATAAATTTATCTGATTACCAAACCCTTCCTTCACCTCTGACAAGACATCTTGTGAATGTGGGGAATGCCAGGCCTCCACCGTGGTTCGGATTTCACGTTAAACTGTAGCTCCTCCATTTCATCTCACAATCACCCTACCATTACACATTAGCGTAAGTGCTTATAACCCGAACGGGTAGTAAGACGCGGTGCTAATAATAATAATAATAATAATAATAATAATAATAATAATAATACATCATATTTGTCATCCTCTTCATTGTCTTCAGCCAGGTTAATGATGATATGTGGGTAGGTCTCACTTGCGACCATTTTCATCTCCCGGTCCCAATCTTCCTTGATAAGTTTCTCGCAATGGTCAATTTAACAAACAAAAATCAATATCCTAGAAAATATGTTTAGGCCTATAAAATAAAAAATACACTGTTAGGTCTACTGACAAATCAAAAGCTATCCTAATTTATAAAATCTATTTCAGATTCAATACTCTTAAACAGTTATAAAGTCTCTAATAAAACTACAATAACGATAACTTATAGCTTGAATTCTCGTTCTGGTATTTATTTAATCAACACTGGGAAAAGACTCGCTAGTATTTTTCATCATACTTCACAGATTTTTTTGGAATACTATAAAAATCCTAAAACTTGAGGTTTAGCCTAGAGGTTAACACAACACAATCTTGGAGTTAAAAAATATATTTTATAGTCTTGATACACAGACTTGAATTTTCGAATCATGTATATTGATCACTTAAAAACACTTGCAGTTTTTTTTATCACATGCTTCAATATTATATTGGATGAATAATTATTTAAAGATCACTAAAAAACCGTTTATTTTCTAAGGATAACACGCTCACACACCAAAATAATATTTACTAAAGAACACACAGATAACTAAGTAGCCGAATTAATATTTAAAAAAATACACTGTATTATTAAATTTTGTAATATTATTAATCGTAACATGGACACTTTTAAATACTCAACTATAAAATATTTTCTTTGCTTCAACTTGTGGACACACACACATAGTTTTATTAATGGTATTTTATACAATAATTCAATTTATAATATATATTAAAAATTGTTAGATTTTGGTTATGAGAATAATCATTTGGTTGTTGGTATAGTTTTGAAGTTTGCATTTGCTGCTTGATTAAAATTAATTATTAAAAGCAAGAGCTCATTAAAAGTGGCCTTATATGTAAAAATTAAATATTGCCACTGAAAATAGAAACAATGCTGCCAGTTGGTGACGTAGGCGACCTTGTTGCCGGTTGGATGGCGAATTGTATTAATACTCATGTTTACAGAATTTAAACTTTATATTATTGAACAAACATTTTGTATGTCTTTTCCTCTTTATTATCACAAACCATTTATTTATGTTAAAGATATGCAAGGCCAGTTATAAAAATATTAATAACTGAATATAATACCATTAAATGTAAAATTTCACACTCTATTTAACCTGTAATTACCACAAGAGATGAAAGAAAAACTAGAATAATTTTACTAGACTTTTTTTCTTAAATTTGGTTATTGAAAATAAAATTATACTGTAAGCCTCAGGTATGTATCGTTAAAAGTGATTGATAACATTTTTTAGTGATAATAATGGTAATTTTTAGCAAATAATAATTATTTTCAAATATGTTGACAAAAGCTACTTTCATACAATGTTGGCATTACTGATAGTTTCTGCTAGTGTCATGTAAAACCAAAGAAGTGTTAATTCCACTCTATACACTTTGCAATTTCAAAACCTCACAATACATAAATGGGAGATGCTTTTGGCCCATAGTTTTTTTAAATAAATATGAGCTATTTTTATAAGCTTAATTATTTAAACTTAAATAAAAAGAAAAAAGTTTCTACAAGACACCTTTTTCATGTTTTATTTTAAATATTTCAAGAAGTATAATAGACTCTCCCACATCTACACCAAGTGGTGCACTGCAGGCAGTGGTGCATTCTCTAGGCATGCTAGTCTTGCAAAATATATGGGTTAAATTATTAATTTGAAAACTGATATTTACTCATTTTTCAAAAAATAGTGTTTTGAGTTATTCGTTTTTCAATGCCTCTTACGTACCTTTTATGATTCCCAAACAAAAGCTGCACAGCTTTAAAATAGGAGGTTGCCAAACTATGAGGTGGGCCAACTACTGAAAAGAAATTAAAGATAATAATTAATAACTAAGCTAGGTTAATAGCCTAGGCCAGTGTTTTTCAACCTTCTTAAATATGCGACCTCTTTGCAAGTAAAAAAATTCTGGCAACCCCCTATACGTAATAAAATTATATCGGTGATTTCAAATAATACCTATTTGGTGCTGTTGGGTGGTGAGGGGGGAGTGCGCGCGCAGGTTGGTCGAAGGTCAATGGTCATTGGCCGTATAGGAACAGTCGTTTGTCAGTTGTCAGAGTACACCAGCGTGTACGGTCGTAATGGAGAAGTTTCTAACAAGATCTGCCCAGCCCTCCACGTCTAGTACAAGTGGCAGTAGCGGAAGCGAGTCTTAACCGAAAAAAATAGACTTATGACAACAATTATTTGAAATATGATTTTACTGTCATGAATAATAAACCTCAATGTGTAATTTGTGGTGAAGTATTATCATGTGAGAGTATGAAGTCATCAAAGTTTATGCGTCACCTCTCAACTAAACATAACAAGAATGCTGATAAACCGTTACATTTATTCGAACGGAAGCTAAAAAAAACCTTTAACCATCAGCAAACTACTATGGTTCAGGTAATAAACTAGTTATTATTTGTTGTTTAAAAATATTATTATGTGAGGACTTTCATAAGAAACATAGCAATCTCCAGTTTTTTAATTTATTAATTATTCAGGAAAATAAAAAAATTGCCATTCCAATAAATTCACATACATTTGTTGGTAAGGTTTTGAGAAATACTTATTATCATTAGCCATTTGAAATTCCATTTAAATCTAAAGATTAAGATTTTTTAATATTAACCAAAGAATTAATCTTACTTTAATATCCACCTGATGTTTCATTAAATACATCTACAATAATTAAAATTTTTAATACATATTGATATATTAGTAAAATTCATATTCAAATTCATTTTTTTTATCTTATTTTAGGTATCCAATGTCAATGAGAAAGAGTTATTAGTAACTACCTACTCACATACTGAGTCGCTAATGCTGGGAAGCCGCATACAATTGCCGAAAATCTTATTATGCCAGCAGCCCTGAATATGGTTGATATTATGCTAGGTAAGCAGGAGGCAAACAAGCTAAAAAGCATACCACTTTCTGATAATACTATTGAACGTAGAATAAATGATATGGCCGGTGACATTTGAGAACAATCAGTCGAAAAATTCAAAGAAGAGCCCACATTTTTCTCTGCAGTTTGATGAGTTGACTGATGTTGCAGATTGTGCGCAATTTGGGGTATTTGTGCGCTTTGAAGCAGATGAGAGTATCAATTAGGACATATTATTTTGCAAAGCACTTCCTGCAAATACTACTGGCCAGTATTTATACGGCTCGTTTTTAGAAAACACTCGTGACTACGAGATTGATTTGACAAAATGTCGCTATTTGTAGCGATGGTGCTAAAGCTTTTACTGGCAATCAAAGCGGGCTCGTTGCGAAATTAAAATCAATAATGCCCAATGTTTCATGGGCACACTGCTTTTCTTCATCGGCAAGCTCTGGCAGCCAAGGTTTTACCTTCTGATTTGACCGATGTACTGAAAGAGGTGATCAAAGCTGTGATCTCTATTAATGGTAAAGCTTTTTAAACACAAATGTTTAGAATCATTTGTGAAGACATGGGTTCTCTCCATACAAATCTCCTTAATCATACAGAGGTCAGATGGCTATCACCATGAGTTCTGGAACTAAAAGCTGAATTGTTATTATTGTTATTACAAGATCATAAATCTGAATATGCGAATTACTTTTGTGACCCTATTTGGCAGTTAAAATTAGTATTTATCACTGATCTTTTTAAGCACCTAAATATTTTAAACAAGAGCATCCAAGTGAAAGAAGAAAATAACGGCCAAGGATAAAGTCAAAGGATTCCTCACAAAGCTTCGTTTGTGATCATCATCTTTACAAAAATTAATGGATGATTCTTTCCCTTGCGTTCAGAAGATTGTCGAAATTGCAACGAACCAATCGTTAGTAGTAAGTTCTCAAATTCTTTTCATGCTACAGAGCTTGCATGATTTGGAAAAAATATTATTAAGTTACTTTCCAGAACTGAACTCTGATACTGACAATGGGCATAGATGGATACAAAATCCTTTTTTGGATATGTCAGTACAACTGGCTGATCTAACCATGAAGATGAAAGAAAACATTATAGATGTTGCAGCTGACAGCATGCTTAAAATGGA
This sequence comes from Timema shepardi, assembly GCA_902151425.1. NCBI lineage: Eukaryota > Metazoa > Arthropoda > Insecta > Phasmatodea > Timematidae > Timema > Timema shepardi. The sequence goes on from CABFVX010003398.1 coordinate 53,647, forward strand.
ATTTAATTCGCAAAAGATTGATATCTTTTGGATGAATAGAAATCCAGAGCTGGCAAGGGAAGATTTGAGATTATTAGAGCAATTCACCACATCCTACCTATGTAAACTAACTTTCTCTTCAATGGTAAACATACAAACTAAGAAGAGAAAGACTCCAATTAGAAAATGATTTGGTTATTTACGTCTCAAAAATAGAACCACGATTCGCCAAATTATTAAAAAATAAACAGGCACAGCCTTTTCACTGAAATTATTGCTGTATCTTTAATGCAGTTTAGATTGTAGAATCTATATTTAAAAATAAACTTTTATATGAAATTGTTATATTTTATTGTAGTGTAGGACCTACACTTGCTTTTTATTTTACCTGGCTTGCGACCGCGACCCCCTCTTAAAGCCTTTGCGACCCCAAGGTTGAAAAACACTGGCCTAGGCCAATGTTCCACAAACTTTTTAAGTTACACAGTAAACTTAACAAGCCCAAATTTTTTGTGGCTCATGGTCTTGTTCTGGGTATGCACTGAGGCAGGAGAAAATGGATTATGTACCCAGTCAAACGATTGTATGGTTAATTAAAATTAGAAAAGTTTAGAATATCTTTTTCCCTGAATTAATTTCAAATGTTCCAAGATTTAAGGTTGTTCTTTTTTCTGTTCCCGCTTCTTTAACATCTGTAAACATTTATTTCAAACCATTAATAATTTGGGTAAACCATAACTCTAACTCTGTTCAAAAGCTTTTGATTTTGTCAGATCTATTAAAAATATTAGTAAGTATGAGTAACTAAGAAATGAAGATGATGCATTTCTGCCACTCTTAATAGCTTCATTTATGTTCTCATTTGACAGTGAAATGTGGCATTCTGGGCTATGGCCGCACGGCACACCCAATTCATCGACCTCCAGTACAACATTGGTCTGTGGCACACCATTTGTGAAACACTGGCATAGGATATAGTTTAAGTAAAGTTCCCTAAACTAAATACAAATAATATTTATAGTTTGTAGCAAGGTTTAAATTATACTTTTCTCAAATACATAATCAGATATGATTCTACATTTTAGGTACAAATCATATATTTATCAACATTCTAGAGTATGCACTGTTGAAGGAGAGATTATTTAACCTGTATTGGACAGTGCTAATTGATTTTATCTTTAATATGTAGGATTGCTTGTGTTAACTAGGTTTTAATTTTATTCATTAACTATATAATTATTTTCATAATACCATATTGACTGTTAAGTAAATGTGAATCTATATCATTATATAGGTACATTAAGGAAGCCCACAAGACAGGAGTCCAATTTGATCAACTTGATCAGATTTATAAATGTATAAATACTGATAAGCAGCTAACAGGATTTTTATACTAAGAACACCACAAATTTGTAACTGGGGTTATAGAAAAGATGTTAATAAATTATTTTTCCAAGCAGCATTTTGTGAAACGTGTAAAGATCTAAGAACAAGTTTTGATTGGAATGTGAATTTGACAACCCCCCTGATTCCATCCTGTCAGGATCTGACTGACATTTTATTTTACTTTTTTTTTCTTTACGTAGAGATTTATAATTGTGTGGGCAATATACATTTAACTACACTAATTTAATTAATCAAAGGTGAAGAAGGTATATTCTAAAGCTAATGTACACACATTTGCATGAAGGGAGGGTGGGAAACCATTTGAAAAACAATGCTCATTACACCCAACTGCAACTTAATCCCTGACCTCCTTGTCATCGGTAAACCAGAGTTGATGAGCCTGACATATAATTCATGTGCTCATCATTGTGAGTCTCTTTATCCGATGCAGTTAGGAATATATGCCATTTATAATTGAAAGTTGGTGGATATTCAAATAAAGATTTGGATAGGCCGAAAAAGAGAAAATAAAGAAGTATACGAGTGTGACATTTTTCAAGATAGCACAAAGGAACCTTAAATGTTTGAGGATCACTAATTTAGAGACACCCATTTCAGTGGCGTGTGTTCAAATCTGGACAAAGGGAAGCATTGGGGCTACAATACAGGGGATATGATGGACCCTAGTTAGTATAATTAAAAGTTCAAACTGGCCTTTTTCTTTTTTTGTACAGTTAAAAGTATTCTGGAGAATTAAGGGGGGGGGGGTGACTCAAACTATGCATGGAATAAAATAAAATAATTGGTGAGCTTATAAATATTACCAAAATCATTAAATTATATTTATAATAATTGTAGTTTTAACTCAAATAAAAATATTAATAATGGTCAATTTTGATTGCCGAAACTTTCTGTTGGAATGAATATGACCTTTGGCCTGCCTTATGGTTTTTAATCCGGATTTATTCCACACACCATTGTCCTTAGTAAATAGCAAGGTCAAATATATAATTTTACACCCAATATTTGCTATTCACTATCATAAAATTAATTATTGAAACGTCAAAGTTTATTTTATAATCTGCTTGAAGATGGAGTGGGTCTGCTTGTTTCAATTATTTTATTTTTCTCGTCAAAAAACTGGGACGGAAAACTACATTTCAAAATATGATTTATGAATACACAACAGCTTCCACTGCTGCAATTATTGACGCACTTGTCATTCTACTACTGTACGCACAGAAACAAACCCCTTCCTTTGGAGGATCAAACAAACGTCAATATTTCGTAAAATAAAACTAAACTTACTTTAAATTGGTGATAATACGTCATTTTGTAATAGAGTGCTCATAATTATATTTAGAAACAATAAATATCGGTTGAAACAAACTAAAATATAAGATTTAAACCGTATTAAACATACAATTATACACCAATCATAATAGTAAATTCATAAGCTAATACTCGCCTAGGGATATGCTTCTTCCCTTTCCTTGATGAGGGCCAAACAGACCCAGAAACAACCGATTGGCAGAATAAAGAGTGAGCGAGACGAGCTGACTGGCTGGCCAGTCATTCTGAGAAAAAATGGCTTACTCCGAAAGAAGAGCCGCAACCTCAACTCATTATACTTGTTGGAGGTTTTTTTTTATTATTATAATTTGTTTTAACTTCATTTTCCTCTTATTTTCTTTTTACCTTCTTTAACTTTAGGTAACCGATGCTTCCCTTACTTCCATTGAATAAACGCCACTGACCCATTTTCAATCATTTCTTTAGGGAGAGGAGAATCCCTTGACCCTCCTCGCGACCAGTGACCTTCGAATTCCTCTTTGCAACTATTTGAGTACAGCACCTTTAAATTATCTCAGAATAAGCCACTGTAAATTAGTGAGAACTCTTGGGATTTACAACAAATATAGGTCATTTTAAAACAACCACCCTCTCTTCCCCACAAATATTCATAATTACTGAGTATTCCATAAAAAATAATATTAGAAACATCAGCCACTATTCTTAACAAATTTTATTTTAAAGTTAGAGCCAATTTAAGACTGATGTTATAATGCCACTTCAAATATATAAGCGCTGTTTTTTGTTTTTGAGCTATTAGTAATCATTTATAGTTCTAGTGTCATTGTCTGATAAGATAACATAAATGATGTATTTATTAGTAGGTCTTTGAACCATGTTTGAAATTGTATTGAAAGTATTATCAATGCTGTTAGAAGATAGGTTTATTTCTCTAGAACTCCTGATTGTTATCCAGTACTGTTATTCCACAGTTACTGATTTTTACGCTACATGTAAGTAAATTACTAAGCAACCTATGTTTTATTTCGGACAAAAGTGTTAAATAATGTTAAGTTGTATTTTATTGGTTTCTGTTTTTTTAGTTAGCACTAGCATACCTGCCTCAGTGCCGTAGTTAGCTAACACACTAGTTTTCTGTTGAGCTAGATTGCTGAGGACGGAGAGATCAAGGCTTGAATCTCTCTTGGGTGAACTTGGGGTGATTTTCCTAAATCGTTTTCCACTCTCCGTCCACGCTAATGTGGGTTCACTTCCTCTATATTCAACCCTCTTAATTCCTAACACATTAGTGTAATTACAGTAGGACCTCTCTAGTCCGCCCTTGGCTAGTCCGATGCCCTGGTTGGTCTGACCACAGCTCAAGAGCAAGCATGCACCGATTTGTTTATAACTGATCGGCTATTGTTGACATGTCATTGTTTACTAGTCAGTTGTTTTGCTGCCTCATTGAGCCGGCATTGGCATCTAGTGCATGGTAATTACTCGTCATGTGTGGATTGTGTTTGGTTTATGTAGTTTTTGCATTACATACAGTATGTCAAGAGTAAAACGTAAACACGTTACTGTTCATTTAAATGAAAAATTCAAAGTGCTACAGAGACTGGACAAGGGGGAATCACTCCAAAAAAATTGCTAAGGAATTCAATGTGGGAGTTACTACAATAAAGGACTGGAGGAAAAATAGAAAAGATATTGAATCTTTTACGGTGATGGTATATGGCGAGAAAGCACTAAAAAGTTGCAATACACTAAAAAAGCCAAAATTGGAACTGCTAAACAACATTATGGATATAGTTTTGCCAAGAAAGAAGGAAAGGAGCCCTGCTATCTGGGCCTATTATCAAAGAAAAGGCATTAATTCTGATAATCCGACCTTTTTTTCCATTCTAGTTTTCTCTTTTCATTGATGACACTATCACATATGTACTTTATATTTATTTTAAGAAACTATAGACGTTTAACAACGACTCACCACTGCATTTAAGTTTTTCTTCTTTAAATGGAACTAGTTTGTGTTACTTAGCAGGATTTTTTTTATATTGGTTATCCTGAAAACAATTATACTTTTTTATTTGGTTACATTTTAAAAACTGTTCTAATAAACCTTTATTAATACATTCAACAGAAGATGACACATGTAGATTGCATATACATGGTTTATTGCATAATTACTATATTTAGGTTAGTATATAGTAAAGGGCCTTTGGTTAGCAACTCGATTTTAATTTCTTTTTAAATATGTATGTATATAATTCAAAGAGGATAACTAATATAGTAATTAGGAAAAACCTTAATTTAATGATTTCAAAGTAAGCTGCAAAAGGTTTTTGTTCTATTTGAATCTTTTTTAACTATTTGAAAAAAAAACATAAAAATGGAACAAATAAGGTAACTTACATAATATTTGAATACAGAAATTGAGTTTCATATTCGTGGTGTGGATGTCAATTTTGTCATTGACAGAAACCAGAAACAAGGTCCACCCTGTGTACATCCTTCATGAGAAATAGATAAGTTTTTTGTAAAGTTATATTAAAAATAAATAAAAAAGACCCACCTCGGTGGCGTAGTTGGCTAACGTGCTTGTCGTGTTGAGCTCAACTGCTGAGGACGGGGAGATCGAGGTTCGAATCTCGGTCGGGTGAACTGGGGGTGGTTTTTCCTAAATGGTTTTCCACCCTCCCTCCACGCAAATGCGTGTTCACTTCCTCTAATTCAACCTTCCCAATTCCTAATCCATTAGAGTAATTAGTACTTAAAGCGTATAACCTGAATGGGTAGTAAGACGCGGTGCTAAATATTATATTAAATAAAAAAGCAGCAGTAAAAATAAATTTAAAGATAACCGCTCATACTCATATCTATCATAGCTAGCAAGTGGGCCACAAAAGTTTGTTGTTCTAAAACTTGGATCGCAATTCTAAAAGGTTTGGTAACTTCTCCACTACAATATCTCAACTTATTATATGAAACAAAAGTTAATATATGTTCCCTCCAGAAAAATGTTGTTTACCTAACTCTATGGAATGTCCTGTTATATGGCTTATGGTCGAATCACTTTGAGTACAAAGATAAATATTTCACTCCTTCAGATATTACTTTTATACATTTTGCTAAATAAGAAGTAATCTCATTAGCTCCACATTTAGGTACAGTAAATACAAAATACAATAAGGTCCCTAACCTTTTTCCTAAATTTAAATCAAATATTCCTTTACTCTATTTTATAATATATTTACTAAAAGGTAAGCAAGTGAGAAATTGCTGCACAGACCTTCAGCTCTAACACAATATCTAATTTCTAGGTTGTCTTATTTCAAAATATGGCTCACACCAAAATAAAGTTGAAATATTCTAACATAGCTTTTTTCCCTTAACATCTCTGTAGGTTGAGTTTTATTAATAGAAAAAAAATGTGTACAAATATGACAAAAGTGCATTTTCAATGACTTCTCAAGCATATTTGTAGAGCTTTGAGACTAGGCTTGATGAAAAAGGGAGCATCTAGATTTAGTATTCCTCTAACAAATACAGTAATATTTTGATAAATTCATAACAGAAAATTTTAAGATATTAGAGTACTAGCAATCAGCTTTCCTCTTTATCTTGAGATAATGAGTTGTGTAGTTTTATTTCCCCTCCTTTCTGAAATGACAAAGAGTGGTTGTAGCTAAAGGGTGAAAGGAAGTATAAGCTTAGAATAGAGAAGTAGTTCCATAAAACCACTCAAAAGATTGTATTTTAAGCTGTGTGGCATGACAATGATTGATACTTGCTCACTAACCTAGGCATTCACCTTAATAGGGATCAGCACCATACAGCTTTAAAACTCTCAAATTATTCTCCCACAAACCCGGGTGGGTTTCTTTCAGGTGGATCCACTTGAAAAAAAACCACTTGGTGTGTTAATCTATTTTTTTTAATTACATGTTTTTAGTAGGCTATTATAAAATTACGGAATAATTAAGCAGCCAAAGTGTGTAACTCATAGTAAATGAACAGTAGTCATTTAGATGCCGCTTAAGGGGTTTCCCCTCTGCAGCCAGAGTTGAAGGTCAATTCGTATTTGGGCAGGGGATTCCCCCTTTTGACCAGATAGCTGAAGCTGTTTGGTTAAGCAGTATGTATGCAAGGTATTCCTTTCTCTAGCCATAAAGCTGATTGGCCCAACAGTTTGTGGACAGCTACCTACACAGTTTTCAATCTGTGTACACCAAGTAAATATCACCGCATGGGAAGTGTGTTCTTACTTCATAGCTTGTGCGGTGAATTTGTAACCGTAAAAGTTTATATAGTAGAGAAAAATTAGATAATATCAAGGAAAAAAATCTAAAGTTGGGAAGAAAATTTACATACAACAAAAATACGAAGTAGGCCTAATGTGTTTTGAATATATGTATTTATAAAATCTATTAAATCTTTTAGTAGCTCTATAGTAACTTATTAAAAGAAGAAAGTTTGTTATAACATGATTTAACAATGAACTTAGTCACCATCACCGTCATCTGTTTCCAGCCTGTTACTAGCATAATTTCAGTAAAATTCTTCCATTTTCCTCTCATTCCACCACTCTTCCTCCTTTAATTTCTCCTCTCACTTGAATACTTTATTATATTATCTGCTCTTCACCTTCTTTTCTTGGCCTCCCTTGCGGTCTCTTTTCTATGTACATCTCCAACATATTCTTTGGCATCCTCTCTATTTTCCATCCTCATTACCTGCCCATACTATCTCAGTCAGTGCTTCGTCTACTATAGCTTGCACTCCCTGTACCCCAACTCTTCCCCAGATAACTTCATTCCTAATCTTGTTTCTCCTCATGACAGCTAACATGCTCCTCGCAAACTTCATTCCCATGGCTTCCACTTTCCTAGTCTTTCTTACATTCAGTATCCATCTTTCTGCTGCATATGTGACAATGGGTACAAAGTATGGCCTGTACAACACTTACTTACACTTCAAGGGCAATTCTCTTCTCCATAGCAGATCTCTTTCACGCTTATAGAACAACTCTCCCTGCTGTCCTCTTCTCATTAGATCCTCTCTGCTTCGAAGATATTTTACGTTCTGTACTTTCTCAGCTCTATTCCATGCAACCTTAAAGCCTTATTAAACCTTACACAATTCCTTGTCATTACCATCCCTTCACACTTTGACATGCTAAATTTCATTCTATTACCTTTCACTTCATCATTCCATTCTTGTATCTGTTCCTGTACTTTACTTTTATTCCCCCCCGCCCCCCCTCTTGCCCCCCCCCCCCACCATACCATCAAGTCATCAGCAAACATGGCTTTCATTTTTTCCTCCCTGAGTTTTCCTGCCACTTTGTTCATGACCATGAACTTGGTATGATGTATAATCCTGTTTTTTTATAATTATATGATAGAGGTTTAATTGCAGTTGGCATAACATATCCTATTATCATACTTGTCACATTATTAATAGCTTTTAAAAAACTACTTTTTAATTTACATTTTAACACTGCACAAATATACCTGAAGTTTCGCCAATAAATGAATAATTTGGACACAATATGTATGTGGAAGTCAGGTGACCTGGCGGTCTACAGGTAAGGTATCGGACTTCTGTGCTGGGAGTTCAGGGTTCAATCCTTGCTCCGGGCACAGATTTATCTGATTGCCAAACCCTTCCTTCACCTCTGACAAGACTTGTATTAATCACAACTTGTGAATGTGTGGAATGCCAGGCCTCCACTGTGGTTCTGATTCCACGTTAAACTGTAGCTCCTCCATTAAATCTCACAATCACCCTACCATTACACATTAGCGTAAGTGCGTATAACCCGAACAGGTAGTAAGATGCGATGATGATTATGATGATAATAATAATATTTGGAAGTCAAGTTTAAGAGTTTCTTGAAAGAAAAAAAACAAATCAAGTCTTTTTGTCAGAAATATCGGGCAGGCTAGTTAAAAATTGGTTTTTTTCTAATTCTTCCATAAATACTGTGTTTTTAATTACTTTAATTGCACCTATATAATGAATTTTAATGTTAATTTTAATATTTTTCCTACTTATAGCTTTTATCACACACAATGAGGTTAGTTATTCTAGAAGATTCCAATAAGGTGGCAGAGTGGTCTGCTAAGTATGTCCTCAAGAGAATCAATGACTTCAAACCTCTACCAGACAAATATTTTGTTCTTGGACTTCCAACAGGTGATCTTTAACTTAAATCCTTCTAGAAGCACAAGTTTTTGACATTATTACAAAGATATCTCATCAAAACATTTATAAGACTTCTACAAATTATTATACATACCAGAGATTATAAGCAAAATATAGCTTAATATTTATATAGCAACATGTAGCTAAAACCTATTTTATATTTTCTGTTGTGTGTTTTCTTAAGTATATTTTTGTGCACCAATAAAAAGTTTGATTTTACTTGTATTTGACAATTGCAGGAAGTATCAGTCATCGACACCAATATAAAATATTTATTTACTTGGACAAAACATCTAAAACATAAGTAATACAATATGATAAATAATATTTTATTTATTAATACATTTTAAAATCCTAACTTATTCAATAAATATAGGAACCCAAACGGGTATCAAGACACGGTGCTAAAAAATCCATAAACTTGTGACCACTAATATTTTATTGTTTACAAAAAGGTTCGAACACATGCCTACTTGATTATATTCCTAATCCCAGAAAGTAAAGGACGTAGTAAAATTCCTAAGATTGCAGGTTTATTCACTATCTTATCTTAAAAATATATTTAATGTAAATTGTACATTTTTAGGTTAATTCAATTCCATTACTGTATTTGTAAATGTAATTTAACAGCACAAAGGGCCTACATAGCTATAGCAAATTGTATTTCTTCCACTAAAACATAGTCCCCAACACTGAATTTACTATAATGCGTGCAGTAATAATTTTAAGGTGACCTGGTGGTCTAGGGGTAAGGTGTCTGACTTCTATGCTGGGGTTCGGGGTTCAATCCTCGGTCCTGGTACAGATTTATCTGATTACCAAACCCTTCCTTCACCTCTGACAAGACATCTTGTGAATGTGGGGAATGCCAGGCCACTACCGTGGTTCAGATTCCACGTTAAACTGTAGGTCCTCCATTTCATCTCACAATCACCCTACCATTACACATTAGTGTAAGTGCGTATAACCCGAACAGGTAGTAAGACGCGGTGCTAATAATAATAATAATAATAATAATAATAATTCTCAAAACCTTCAATTATGTTTACATATTTACTGGCCCCATTTTTTATCCATTCCTCTGAAGAACTTTCTAAATCCTTAAATTCTTGCTCTTATGTTCATGCAAACAAATCAATATGATGATAACTTTCCTTAATGATTTCTTGAGCAAATCACCTCTGCAAATAAACTTTAGTTTCTCAACATATTCTTCCCCCCATTCCCCAAAACCCTGAATATTTAGAACTCGCTATAATACACAACTAAGCTGAAATTTTGTACAAACCTGAATGCCTAGAAAAATTTATATCCTTTAATATTTGCGAAGATCATAAAAAATTTCAACCACTTGTACCTATGTGCTGTCAAACACTGGTGCCTCTACTCTAAACTTTCATGACAATATTATTATATAAACTGATGGTTATTAATTAATTGAATATTGCACTAAATACCAACTATCATATATAGTAGTGGCATTCAACCTGTGGTACCCCTGGGTGTATGCGAACCTACACCAAGGGGTATGCCAACATGTTTTTAATTTGCCTTCAAACCCTACGGAACACTATTATGTTGTGTGCATTTCTGAAATACTTTCCACATATTTACAAAGAGGACAAAACACATAATTGGATAGCAAATCCTTTTGATACCACAACAGTCACTTCATCTGATTTTTCCATCAAATTTAAAGGAGGTTTAATTGAAATTTCTACTGATATATTTTTAAAAGCGACATTCAAGACTATGTCAATTTGCGATTTATGAGCAGTAGCTCGCCATGAGTTCAAAGCGTTTTCCATTTACATCTACTTATTTGTGTGACTAAGGCTTCTCTACAATGACATAAATAATAAATGGTACGAAACTCCACACGGACTTTCTCGCTCTATTGTTTGAAAATGGAGATATTTGTTCAAAACTCGTAATATATGGGAAACAAAATAATATACACAAGCAAACCAAAACATAAATTGCACTATACACATGTCAAACTTTTTTTTTAGTCACGGTTTAAGAATTTTATAATCTTGTTTTTAAAGAATTAATGTCCTCATTTGTATGTTTGGATTGATAAAAAAAAAGATCAATGTTGGGTCCACAAGGGTCAACACTTTGTATTAAATTTTCAACTTCCGGTTAAAATTTCTGACATTTTATTGGGTGTTGCAAATCTTCATGTCATCTTATTGCTATTAAATTCCTCATTTATAAATTTTGACCAATAAAAAATGTAAATATTAACTATTGAGTCTAAAATGGATATAGATAATTGTTGTACAAACATTTCTCCTAAGAGGTTTAAGGAAAAACAACAAACTTTTAGAGACTTACTTATATTTAATTACTCTAAGGCTTTGTAGAATTATTCCTTTAAAACTTAAGTAGTATCTCTTTACAACTAAAGCTCACAAAATTGTATTAGTATATTTGCCAATATCTCAGAAACTGTTGTATTTATAAAAATATATTTCATATAAAAGTTTTTTTTATTTTTAATAGTACTAGAATTTTGCAATGATAAGTTATTTAGTATTTCAAATAGTTGCGGAGATACGGAAGTTTCTGCTTCTGTAAAGTACCCTCAAATTCATTTTCATGGTAAAATGAAAATAGCCAGTTTATTTATAATCTTAATCAACACCTAGATACAAATTGTAATCAAAATTGTTAGTCGATTTTGAAAAAATCGATTTTTTCTCTTTTCGCCCTTTCTTAAACTACTCTTAATTTTAAGTTTAAACAGACACACAGACGTCATTGCAAACACCACTTTTTTGGGTTTGGGAGTTTTGAGATATTGACATCCATCAACATTTCAGGTTTGATTTTCTTTTGCGGTTGCAATACTTTACCTTTTGTGTTTGAAAAGTTAAAATATATATATATTTATGCATAGCTTGAAAGTTATTGGATTTATAAAAATATGCTTCTTATAAAATATTTGTATTATAAAGAGACCTGCATATTTGTAATGATAAGTATTTTCATATCTCAAATAGCTCAGGAGATATTATAAAAAAAAATATAATTTATGCATCAAACCAAAGCTCTTAGTCATTTTGCCAAAATATTGAGACATGCCATTTTGTTTGGAATATTTAAAAATGTTTAGAAATGAAATTTAATCAAAATTGTTATAGCTGATTTTGAGAAAATCGACTTTCTCTCTTCAGTAAACTACCATTTATTTTAGGGTTAGATATCCAATTCCAAAATCCCCTCAGGGAAATCTTATGAAAACCCTAGATACCAAGTTTTAGCCTGATCGGTAAAATAGTTTAGGCTCTAGTTGGAGATACAGATAGATTTGGATTCAGGGTGTCATGAAACGTCAAAATTCATCAAAATCTTGATTTCGATTATTTTTTTTATGTTCACTATACTTTCCTTACCTGTAAGATAGCGAGAAAGTAAAAACAAAGGAGAAGACTCGTATTAAACCTGAGCCAGGCCTCATCTTGGCACTCACTAACTCTCGTCCCCGGATTGAACTATTAGCTTCGAGAAAACAAGACCAGGCATGTTCAATGAATGGCTATTTTTAATAAATATTGTCACTTTTCTGTATTTTAATATTATTAATATTGTTTTAAATCTTACATAATTTTTTATTGATCTAAACAAAGCAATACATTCGCAAAATCATTGTATTATGCATTTATTTAGTTCCCTGATAGGCGATACTGAGTATATTGTAATATCCAATAGGGATCATAGTTAGTAAAATAATTTTTGGAGGGTACGCGAGCATAAAAGATAGGTATATAGTATACAAATGTGATGGTGTCTTGTAACACCTATATCTTTCTTATCCACAATAAAACACTATGTAACACACATTAATACAGGTATCTCCACCTTACTAGAGTTTATACACTTAAAAAGTTCTAATTAGGCATCTGTTGTAGTAACTCATAAATTCTAAAGCTACCTCTTTATTTTTACTTTTAATCTCACATTTATCAAAATAATACACTTTCCTCTAGCCACTCTTGTTCCATATCAAACACCAATGTAACTTCTGTAAACTCTGACCCAATCTTGGATACCATATTAGAATAAATTGTCACTTCCTCATCGTGTATGCCCCTTACTTATCCTTTATACTTTTTACTTGGGCTAGCCAAAATAACGCTTTTTTTTCAATACCATTTTTATAACTCAGAATAGAATACGTCTTCATCTTTATCCACCTTTGTTGTTAATGTAAAGCTTACAAATACAGTCATATTTATCCAGAGAAACATCAAACCCTCTATATTTATGGAGAATGTACAGTTTTTTGTATTTGTTTTTCACTGAATAATATATTGAGTTGGTAAAATGGTGCCACTATTATTAGATAAAGTATGTTTCAAGGATTTAGGTAGCCTTCTATTTGAAATTATTACAAAATAAAATTATTTCTCTTTATTTCTTGGATCATAATATTTCATTGATAGTTTTTATTTGCTATGATTCAAGATTAGATACAGAACTGAGTTGAGAGGATGACATTGGAATGAGCCTGAAAGAGATAGAGTGCTATGAGGTGAACTAAATAGAACTAGCTAAATAAAGGGATAGGTGTCGTACTTTTGTAAATATGGCAATGAACTTTTGAGTTTCTAATGCCATCTAGCAAGTAGTACAGTTTGAGTTTTATGTAACCTATTCAAGTATTGTATTATGTGATAAACACTTCTTTTTTTCCAATTGGAACATTATTATTGTGTTTGTATTGTATATTATTCCAGGAGGTACTCCTTTGGGGATGTATAAAAAATTAATAGAATTCCATAATGCTGGGAAAATTTCTTTCAAATTTGTTAAAACATTCAACATGGATGAATATGTTGGTAAGTTTATTATTTTATTTATTTATATATGAAAGCAAATATTGTGGGTAGTGTGGTTGCAGATTTATAAAAAAAAAACCAATAAAACCCTACTAATTCATAAAAGAAAAAAATTAATAAGTATGATTTCTATTAATATTTATTATATATGAAAACATAGCAGCCCTGTTCTAGAAAACTGAGATTAACCATTGGAGGGTTTGTTGTGCCTAACACATGATACACACTATCTACAAATGTTGGTGCTATCCTTGCCAACAAGTGGTGGTCACTCAGTCGATAGAGCTCGTTTGCGGGCTAACACTATGGAATTTTTATACATTGAATATCTCCATGGCGTCGGCTCACAAGTGAGCTATACCGACTGAACAGCCACCTCATCTTATGTTGGTAAGATAGTGCCAACATTTGCAGATAGAGGGTGTCATGCAAACCAAACAGACCCTATGAATGTTAATCTCAGTTTTCTCGACCAGAGCCACTACTTCTTTATTCAAATAGCTTTTCAATTGTCCTTAGGAAGCTGAGTTGACAGCGTTTCAGACATACTGCTTCACAAAAAAATCCAGAAGGGCCAGGGATCAAACCCAGGATCTCTAGATCTGTAGGCAGAAATTCTGACCACTAAATCACAGAGGTGATTGATTATTCAATGTATATATTTCATTAAATATATAATTGGTGTACCTAGTGATAACACCTCCTGACTCCAATCATGGAGGCCCTTTAGCTGGTTATTTCCTTATCTAATATAATAAAAAGCTGATGAATTTCCTTAAATAATCACATCAATCTCATCATATTCCATGGAAGTCAAATAAGGAAACTGTGGCAATAAACACTTTAAAGAGAATATTTTTTCTATGCACACTCTTAATTCCTTAACCAGTGAATAAAAAAACAAACTGATCATTATTCATCATGTATATGGATAATTGAGTACATTAATTGATTTGTTAGTATTCCAGATTTGGCGGCTGCTAACCACCCCGAAAAGTTAAGATGAATTAAGATTATAGCTGAAGGTGCCCGTCTGTGTACACCCAATGATTATTATGTTTAGATTAAAGCAGTTTCTGATCAAATTTCCATGCATATGAGCTAGGTGCAACATTGACAACAGCATGCTCTAATTTATAAAAGGGGTCAACCTAAATTTTGAGGGCGCCACAAGTTCCTTTTAACACTAGCCCTCAACACACTCTTCTTACAGCCCACTCCATGCCCTCCCCTTCTCACTATCCCCTTCTCTCCCCATACCCCCACCCCACCCTCTCCATTCTTATAGTCCCTGCCCAACTCCCTTATTTTTTAAAAAACCGAAATTTTCCTACACCCTTGAGACAAAATTGGTTACTTTTAAATTCCTGCAAAATGCTCAATAAAATTATAATAAATTTTTTGAAATTGATTACAGGTCTTCCTCGAGATCACCCTGAAAGCTACCACTTCTACATGTGGAACAACATTGATCCCAGAAATGCTCACTTATTGAATGGCAATGCCCCAAACCTAGAGGAAGAGTGTGAGAGTTTTGAAAGAAAGATTTCTGAAGCAGGGGGTATCAATCTTTTTGTTGGAGGTGAGTTTTGAAGCTATTAATGCTGCATGATTGTTGGCTGCTGATAAATATTTGACTAATTTTATGTTAAAATAAAGATGTCATTGATCTTTAGGATTTATAAAATATTCATAGTATATAATCTTATATTAAAATAATCACGAGATAGTTTTGGGTAGGTTAAATAAAAGCAGAATAAGTGAGAAATAGTTTTGAATACCTATAAGCAACAAGAGAACACATGTAAGACAACAAAATAAAGCCATCAGCCTTACTTAGGTTGCGGATAAATAAATAAACAAAAGAAGTTTGTTATACCTACACAGGACTAAGAACACACAAAAGAGGCAGAATTTACCATCTCAACTCCACCCTGTTAATGAATAGATCTGTCAATAATTTAAAAAAAAACATTCCTGGATCTTTCACACAGCATTTTAACTTTTGCGAGATTTTTTTATTGACAAATATATATAACACCTCTGTTGTCACTAAGCACATCAAAAGGATTTATGATTCTTTCTGTGTCTATCTCAGAAATTAAAGCTCAGAGCCACAATGATTACTAAACAGTGAAGGACATGGCCCTGTCCATACTCTGCTTCACAAGTAGACAACATGATGGTTTTCTGTTCTTTACATAAGCACGAAATGAGGCCATTTTGTAACATGAAACAAGTTTCTGCTGCTGAATATATGTTATTAATTTTATCACCCCAGTATGAGTCACTAACACTCATTAGGTTTTCATTTCCCCATTTACTAAATTTCAACTTAAAATCTATGGTTCCTTTAAAATACCTGAACATTATTTTGACACTTAACCAATGTTTGTTTGATAGATTATACCTACTCATTAAGCTAACAGCAAAGCAAAGGTTTGGCAAGGAAGTTGGTGATGAATACTATAGACCACCCACCTACCTATAGCTTCTTAAATACAATAGACTACCTATAGTTTCTTGATATGGGACATTTAAGTCCTGTACCTGTTCTGAGTCTTTATCTGAGAATTCCAGTTTAGTGTCGAGTTGAGTTGACACAGCTTTTTCTTTGGTAAAGTTAAGCTGTTAAAGAATTTTCTTGGTGTATTCATCTTGTGAGAGACAAATTTGTCTTGCTTTTCTGTCTCTGGTAATTTCCATTTAAGGCAATTCTTAACCGCTTCAAGCTCTTTATTCTTGAATTGGTTGTTTAGTTCCTCCTTCACTTTCTTTTCCAATTTTTTGTTGTTTGAAAATAACAGTAAATCATTAACATACAGTACGATAATTAAAATATTTTGATATTTCTTTGCTGATAGACACATGGATCAGTATTTTATCTGGTGAATCCTAGCTTTGTTAAAACCAGATGAATTTAATTATTCTAATTTCTCCCATTTTGTTTGAGTTTGACATTTTAATTTCTATACCTTGCCTTTGATGGTTAATCCCTCAGGTGGTTTCACGTAGATGTGTTTGGTTATTACCTCCAAAACGATTAAAATGTGTTTGACAATATAAAAATTATAAGCTGGAAATGTAACATCTAGAAGAGTTAGTGAAATTTCATATTGATTTTTTTTTTCTAAATAGCTGGAGTTTGATGAGTTCTTTCCTTTGTCTTTTACTGATATTAAATGAGAAAATAAACACTTTTGCTTTTTACTTAGTAGAACTTGCCATCATTTATTTGATTTTAAGAACACACGATACTACTTAAGTTTATATTCTAAGCCGAAGGTCCCGGGTTCGATTCCCGTGTCCAGGTGTCATTTTTCAATTTTCAGAATATGAATTCCTGGTGGTATTATCCCCATTAAAATGCTTTAACAATAGTTTCAGCTATTTGTTACATTACTTAAGTTTAGATATGAATACATTTTATAAATGTTACATATTACAACATTCTGAAAATTAGTGCAAAAGGGAAGCACCACACATAATACTTGATGTGTTTTTTAAGCATGTTAGCAAAGAGAGCAAAGCAAGCTTTGGATAACGTCATATCATTTTGCTCTTCCGAATTTTCTTTTGTACCTCGTCCATTATTGCTATAGGCTGATATTACTCCAGCTAATCTGAGATGAGTTTCTTATCTAGCAAACAGTCATATGTTTAACAGGCAAGAGCTGTCTTAGTTCAACCACTATCCAGAAAATTTTGATTCATAATAAGTAGAGCCCCATAAAAATGGTTTTATTTTTAGTTAAATTTTGTTTTTAAAATCTCACTTTTCGATGTTATTTCATGTTAATTCAAAATTACATGTTATCTTAGGTGTTTTAAGTGTTATTTACATTTTGAGACAATGTATACAGATTTAAAATGTATGATTGAAACCTTTAAAATCCCTTGTCAAGTTTGTCTGCATATTTTACAATTTTGTAACCTAAAGTTAGCTTACACAACAACAAAAAACTAATCAAGTTACAGCATGGTCAAAATTTCTGTTTAATTTCTTCTCAATTTTGTGTTTATTTAAAGATTTTTTATTTAAAAGTGGTGTTATTTTGTTTTATAGAATTTCTTGTAAAAAGAAAATTTCATTTTATGTCACTTTTCAAAAACATTATAAATCATATCTAAACACTAGCAAAGGAAAAAGTACTTGATTACGTAATTATATGGCACTTTTCACATTTTCGCGTTTCACCATTTTTATGGGGCTCTAATCATAAGTTTAATTGTGTATACAAAGGTGGGAGAGAAAGGTGGGCAACAAGCACCAGAAAGTTGCTGTACCAGCAGGGTTATTCTGACTGCACGGGAACTTTTGTTGGCTTGGGTGTCGTCAACTACGCTTTGCGACGTGTTGTTGTGAAAAGTTACGGAAAAGCGATTCTGTCCAAACATCGCCTCGGGCTGGACACGGTTGCCATGGCAACCAGTAATCAACAGTATTTGGTTTTATTTAAGTTGGAAACATATTTTACCCAAAGCTCATTGCTTCTTGTTTACTCTTGGTTGTATTTGCAATTTCAAAGAAAGCAGATAACACAATTTTTATTAATGGTTAATATTTAATATTAGTCAGAAGATTATTCGAACGTCTTAATCCATCAATTCATTGGTTACTGTTTCTTTATCTTAGTTATTATTAAAATGTTATTTAATGGAATATTTTAATATTTTATGTAGGTCTAATCTTGTGTATAATTTCAAGTTTGGTTTAGTTATCAGTATAATTATTTATAACTATACCCAGGCCTACTTACTAGCAGGATGATAGCAATTATCAATTTTTTACGCTTTCAGTGATTCGACTGAAATTTGAAGGCAGTGTAAAATGTATATTATAATTTCAAATTAACGTTGGCAGCAAATACCAATCGTTTTTGAAGTGAAATATGGCGTATTTTTTTATAAAATATAAAATAATAATATTAGTGTTAATATTTGATCCTTGACGTAATTCATTTAATTTTAAAGACCATTCATTCAAAACAGTTGAAATTTACCAATTTTTAAAATGATTTTCGTTGTCTTATGGGCACATAAAATATTAGGCCTAAATTATTTTTTAATCGTGTGTTGCGAAAAAAATTCATATTTTTTTTAGTAGCATTCAAAGATTTTATTTGTGAAGTTTAGGCTAATCTGTTAAAAGATGCCTGTTAAATGTTCGTTCAAAGAGTTTTTGCTGATTGTTGAAGAAAATAAATACTCAAAGTGGTTGCGCCCTGTTGAAGATGATCAGTATAAGGCTTATTGTACATTTTGTAAATCAAAATTTGATATAAGCCACAGTGGGTTGAATGGAATGAAAATTCATGGAAAAGGTAAGAAGAATTTGGAACTAACCTCTGCCCTACTCCAAGGTAAGCAAAAAACGCTCAGCTTTATATCTTCTGAAAAAGTTGGATGTAAACAGCCAGAACCGGCAAAACAATTATTACCTTCCACAAGTAGGCCTACTTCTGAAAATGATGTATATTTGGTTGCAGCTTGGTCTACATTAGTTGTTTCATCTTCCTCATCTCTTGTGGAGGACCTTTAAGTAAATTTTGTGTAAATGATGATACCTTGAAAGCAGAAATTATGTGGTCCATGAATAAGGTTATGACTCATACTTCTGACAGAGGTTCATGTATTTCCAGTGATCTTTTCTCAATCATGTTTCCTGACAGTGTATTAGCACAGAAGTTCAAAATGCAAAAAGACAAACTTGGCCATTTGACAACCTTTGGTCTTGGCCCCTTCTTCTGAGAAAAACTCTCGGTGGAGTTAAAGAAGATTGCATTTGTTGCAGTTTCACTTGACGAAAGTCTCAATAGAATTGCCTAAAAAGGACAAATGGACATCATTGTTCGTTATTGGAACTCAAGTTTAAATGTGGTTTCGACCCGATGCTTGAACTCTTGTGTTTTTAGGGCATTCTACTGCAGCTGACCTCCTTGATTCCTTTACATCAGATATGTCTGAATTAGGACTGCCTTTAAAGAATGTTCTAAAAATTGCTGTTGATGGACCTAAAGTCGATTTAAAATTCCTTAAGGACTTCAATCAAATGATGGGAAAAATTTTAGATAATTCTGAAGACAAGAAACCTATTGATGTTGGCACATGCTCTCTTCATACAGTTCATGGGGCTTATAAGACAGCTCATAATAAATGTGAATGGCAAGCTCATAATTTTCTGCGTTCGTTGTATTATCTGTTTAAAGATTTTCCATCTCGAAGATCTGATCACATCCTCTCAAGTGGATCAGATCTCTTTCCATTTAAAATGTGTTCCGTCAGATGGGTGGAAAACTCAAAAGTAATTAAAAGAGCCTTGAAAATGATTCCACATTTAAGGAAATATGTGGCTTTTGTGTGTTCCAAACCACCTGAAACAAAGAATCTCGCTGTTGTATGAGACTTCCTAAAAGATAACCTTCTTGAAGCAAAACTCTTTTTCTTAAAGTCAGTAGTAGGAGAAATGGAACCATATCTTAAAATATTTCAAAATAACAATCCAATGTTGCCCTTTGTGTATGCCGAACTTTATTTGATGGCACGTAGCATTGCTGCTCGCGTCCTTAAGGCAAAGGTTATAAGCAATGTGAAAAACTCAGGACAGCTCTTGGCAACTGATGTCAAAAATGAACATCTATTGAGCTTTTTGGACGTAGACATAGGCTTTGGTGCGAAGAAATTTTGTAAAAATGTGAAAGAACTTGATGTACAGCTCTTTAGAAAAGATTGCAGTCACTTCTTAGTGAAAATGTTTTCAAAAACTGACTGGGCCTAGGTTTCCATTACGAAAGTGCATGGTGAAAGGTGCTTCATGCCTTTCACCAGCAGTAATGACTAGTGGCACTCTAAGAGTACAACGGGTTAGCATAGCACTCGAACAACTCACTTCAAACAACCATATTGCATACATTGAAGCTGAACATATAAGAAAAAACTACCTTGAAATCTGTGAGCGGTCTTCTGTTCAAGAAAAGCTGAAGACATTTGATTTCAATGAAACCAGACTAGATTCTTTTCTCTTCAACATCTTCATTAATGCAAAAGTTTGCAAGGCATTGCTGTCATTTTGCACGATGATATTTACAATGTTCCATGGAAACAGTGCTGTTGAAAGAGGTTTTTCAGTAAACAAGGAATGTTTGGTTGAAAATATGAAAGAGCGTTCTCTAATCTCCCAACGCAGCATATATTCAATGGTTCAGTCGGTAGGTGGCATAAAGAATGTTTACAAGTGGGATGCTGCATGCAGCTAGGTGAGCAAGTTCCAAAAGGTGGGAAGCAATTGAAGAAATGAAGAAGCTAACAGATCAAAAACAACATTGGAAACTGTAAATAAACTTTGAGGCAGAAAAAAAAAACTTCTCCAACAGGCTGAAGAAGAGGCTTCAGTACTTCAAACTGAAATCAACTTGGAGAAGAAACGACTGAGGCAGATGTAAATCCTGTATGTTGTGATTTTTTGTATAAACTAAATATCAGGTGACAAATTTAAACAGTATTAGATTTTTATGTTTGTTGAGAGACTTCAGCTTCTGGGAGCTTCAAACATATTTAATTATTTAATTATTTAATATTTAATTATTTAATATTTAATTATTTAATTAGTTTTCTTGTTGGTATAATTAAAGTAATAGTTTTTACTTGTGTTTGTTATTATAATATATAGGCCCGATGTACAATTTAATGTTCAACCGTTTACCGAAGGAATTTTTTTTGCACCGCGTCTTACTTCCCGTTTGGGCTATATGCCCCCGAAGGTATTTTGTGGTCAAAGAAGGTCACCAAAAAGTCACAAATTTTTGTTCCTCTAACTGAGTAGACACCCTGATAATTATCCTAGGCTATTTATCATATATACTGGTTCTAAGCTAATATTAGTTATATCTAATTGGTAATTTATCAAATGTTTTACCAATAATTTTATTTTAGAAAGGAAATGCTGGTAGAGCTTAAGCCCACAAAACTGTGAGAAAGATGTCAGTAAGTATTTACTAAAATACTCGAAGATTGTTTGTTGGTACTGTAAAATAATATGAATCTCGGCCAGTTATTTATTTTATTTACTTAAAGTTGTTTAACTTAATCCCATAAGGGCCAAATTAGTTAAGTTCTTTTTGTTAAAATATGTAATTCTATGCAGGGATATTCTAGTTTAGGTTGGTACCATCGTTAAATGTGTTGTTTGTTTTTTATCTAATCTGTGTCCATGCTTATAAACCTGTGTAACAGTTGAGTCATGTTCTTAGTTACAGAATGTACTGTTAATTATAAAACCCGTTAATTTTACTATAAACTTGTGTACTCTGACAGGTTATGGGCCCAGGCTTGTGATTGTGGATTTTAGGACGGATAAACCTATAAGTCAAGTGTGCATCGTAATACGTGTGAGCTCTACGTGTTTGCTTGTTTGTGACACCATTGCCAATCACCATCGCCATAATGGTTTTAGAAGAAGACAAAACGTACAGAATTCCGCTTTTCGACGGCACTAATTTTGACAACTGGAAGTTTCGGGTAGAAACTCTTCTAGATGAAGTCGATCTGTTGCCCTTTATTCAAGGTGACTATCGGGAATTGGTGAAAATTGCATCTAATGATAATGTTGAAATTAAGGCAGAAAAGGAAAAGAGCTGGACAAGCTTCGGAAAGCCGATCGCAAGTGTAAGTCACAGGTTATACAACGAATCTCGGACACCCACTTGGATTTTGTGAACCATAAGAACACCGCCTATGATATATTGCAAGTGCTTTGTAATACTTACACTCGTAAAGGTATTGCTAATCAGCTTTTACTACACAAAACCTTGTTGATGATGAAATTTGATCCCTCATTAGAGACCCTTGAATTCCATTTTATTAGGTTTAATTGTACTATTTGGGAGTTGAAATCATTGGGAGCTAACCTCGAAGAATTAGATGTTGTCTGCCATCTTCTCTTGACTATGCCGTCTGAATATCAAGTAATTGTCACTGCCATAGAGACATTATCTGCCAATAATCTCAACCTGGCATTCGTAAAAACACGCCTACTTGATGAGCAGAGCAAACGCCAAGCAGAAGGTATCAATGGATGCAGCAAATCATTTTCTAGCGTTACTGATTGGAAGGCTAGAAAATTGAAATCTTCGCAGCCGGAATTTGGTCCCAATTGTAAACAAAGTATTTCAAAGCAAGTTAATGGTAATAAATGTTTTTTCTGTCATAAAGCTGGTCATTTTTGTTCGGACTGTCCAAAATTGAAAGGCATGAAGCAGCAGAATAATTCAATACGTAAAGCAAACGTAGCTGAAGCTAGTGATGATGAATTTAGTTTGACTGTATTAACGACAGTGGCCTGTTGTGATGGATCTGTGTGGTTGCTTGACTCTGGCGCCACTGAACATATGATCAGTGATAAAAATATTAGTTTGGTCTCAAATAAGAGACGCCTATCAAAGTCTATCAAAATAAAAATTGCTAAATCAGAATCGATGTTGTGTGCTGAAGAGATCGGAGATATACACGCGTCTGTGACTCACAAAGGTAATCAGAACTTTATCAAAATTTCTAACGTACTTATTGTCCCTGGATTACAGTTTAATTTACTCTCAGTTAGTAAAACTACCTTTACTTGCATGGAAGTGTGAGAACTAACAGTCAAGGAGTTACCAGAGAATAACAGTATGTATTTTATTTGTAATAAGAGAAATGGATGATACACAATGAAAATTAAAAATGCAGTAAAATCGCTTAAAGCGAGTTAAGTTGAAGACTTTATAGTTAAACATAATATTTCAACATATTATTCCATCAATATGAAAATAGACTATAATTTAAAGTGGAAGACTTTAATATGAACATATTACTCCATCAATTTCAAAATAGACTAGAGTTTAATGTGAGAAACATTAATAATCAATAAGGCATCCCCATAAATATACACTAGTTCGCCAACTGCATTAGGCCAAAATAAATGAGAAGACACAGTAAACATACAAAGTTCACTAGACAACCCAAAGATAAAAATATTAATATTGCACAAAGACATTACAATACTAAAATAAATATATATTTCCAAGAGCACTCTAAGGCAAAGACAATAATATCAATCGAGCCCGCCAATAATGGCGTAAATACCCCGGGCACAGTAATGACAAGGATCCCCAGATCATATAATAAATTCATAGTAAGGCTTGCCTGCCCCCTGTGCTAATGCTCTTTCTAACGACGTAATAGAGCAGCGTGAAATAAGGTACAACATCGAGAAAAAGTCTTACTACCACTAATATGTTAGCATGCATCATACATTTAATAAATTCAGAGTCAAATTAAGCACCCCATCTAGCAATGTATCCCATAGAGATAGACTTGTACAAAAACCGCACAAACATGCGACGGCCATCTTATTGCATCGCTTAAGGCAGCCAAGGTAACCATAGTTACACACAACAAGTGAGTGCTCCTTATATAATAATAAAAGATAAAAAATGCTGTGAAAGCCAACATCCCTGAAATATATCCATTTACTTATGATGCAGATGATTGAATAGAAAGGCGTTAAGAGCGCTACTCAAAGTTAGCCACCTGGCGGCGTGAATAGAAGCAATGTTTATTTATGAACAAAGATTTGGTTCCCCAAACAATTAAATAGAAATAAATCGTGGTTATAAATTAACCACCTTGAAACCCCAAAGAAAGCCATCTCAAAGTTAACAATTAAAGTTTATAAATCCGAACCACTAATTTTGAAGAGATTTCCCCCATTTTAAGCCGAAATAGAGTGTTGATGAATATAATTGTCTAAGCTTAATTCAGCGCTCTCATCTTAGTAAGCTAGTGATACAATGAGAGATGATACAAACGAACCACCATAATATATAGTAAGTACGTAACCATAACATGCCCACAGAGACAGGGGAAAATTAAGTGGAAGGGAGGAGACAGAACAGCGCTGGGAAGGGTCTAGGGAGTAGTTTAAAGCAGTCGAAAGTGCTGGAACCGCCCAGGCAGTGGAAACTAAGACTAGACGCGCGTAGTTGCCGTCACTTGTTCTTTCTGGACGTGGCTTCCTTCATGAGCAGACAGGTGAATCATCTTTGCATTGAGTCCGTGGAATTGTGTGTTAGGGAGAAGAGGTCGTGGCACATGTGCTCCGAAGTTAGGGTTTAACAGGGCAGAGGGTGAGTATTCTCCCATTTGATTGAGCTGGTTACTTGTAACTCTTTACAGTTTTTTAAGTTGATCTAAATAAACATTTCTTAAACTAAATTTTTTTTAAATGGTACGATTTATAATTAATTTTACAATTTGTGTAGAGTGACTAGTATGCAAGCTAAATGTGTAGGAAAAATTCAAATCAAGATAAAACTAGTAGGTAGGCTTACTGCAACTTTAAATAATCTCCTATACTAAGTTACCTACTTTTATTTACAAGATGAAATTCAGTGTCTCAACGTCATATCAAAAAACATGTAAAACTACACATAATGCGATAGCAACTAAAACATTGATACACTTTATATTTTTTATGTACATATATAACAAAAAAAAGTCTGTTAATTTGATGTTGCTGCTTTTTGGTTTGCAAACCACTGAGGACATTGTGTAAAATAACATTAGAGCTTGGGCTTACTTTATGGCAAACGGTGTTTATTAAGAAAAGAAACTATGGAATATATATTGATCACTACAAACAAAATAAAACTTCACACGTTGTCTGAATTATTGTTCAACCCTAACCTAACACTTTCAAACAACTGTTTTGAACATCTATGATGCAAATACAAATAAAAATCCCACTTGAAAATTACTAAACGTTATGACACACTAAAATAAACCTTTACCTAAATAAATTGGATAATATAAACACTTAAATAAACAATCAAATATATAAAAATCAAAAGTAATTAATGAGCGTCTTTAAAGTCGGGAAGTTAACAGAAGGGTAGATAGGCATACTAGCTTCACAAAAGAGTTTCCGATCCTAGCTGACACCAGTCAGAATCGCACATGTCGGCATCTCTACAGGATTGAGCCCATCCGACGTCGTCAACTTGTTCCTGTACGGTCAGAATAGCCCTGCAGATATTAAACAAAGATAAAGTCTGGCCTCCCCATGCAACTACCCCTATATGAAATTAAATTAACTTTGGAATAAATAAATGCAAAATTAACCTGATTAAAAGAGGGTTCAAAATATAAGGGTAGGGATTTTTTTTAAATCTATAAAGTTAATTAATAAATTTAAAGCACTCTTATATATTTTACTTTTCAAAAGACAAAGCACAGTTCGGTCAATATAAAAAATCCATCTATTCAATGAAATATTATCAACTTTGAATTGTATTTTGAGGTACTGTATTAATGGATTGTAATGTTATTTATCTATTCACCTTTCAAATAGAACCTAACCCTTTTATTTGTGTTAGTTTTCAGATACACCTTATTTCAATGTTAAATTCAACCCCATAACACAATAGTTTAGAGACAAAATATTTTCATAACTTACACTATATTTGTTATTAAGTCAGACTTGGGGTCCTGAATAGTTAGCCATATGTTGATATGCAAGATTTGTAACATCTGCATATCCACAATTCTGGGAGCTATTGTTTTCTTCACCTGGCATTTATAAAATAGTAGCTAATTGCTTTTCATAAACCTTTTAACTACCACAACCAGGTATGCAAGACAAACAAATATAGCTCAGGAGGCAGACAAGGTATAACATCTTACCCCATTCCATCAACATTTATAACTGGAGAAAAACATGTGTATGCTGCTGATATAGTTTTTTAAGAAAATTATATTGACGTAACACAGCTAAAAAGCTGTTGACTCCATCAGTCTTCCTTTTAAGAATACACTTCTAATTAAATCTAAACATGTACTATAAATGTAGGTGGCAAGTTGTATTATTCAAATATTCGGTAAGTAAAATGTTGAATAAATTCATTAAAAGGTCTTATTCTTTTGTTGTATGACCCCGGTGAGTTTAAAAGATATGAGGAATGAGATGCTACAAATGGCAGCATAGCCCACTACAACACACCAGGGACAACTAATACTTTATCAAACCATCTTTACTTTTCTAAACACAGAAAACTAAAATACAGCATTCCAAAAATATTTGCTCTCTGAAATAATAAGACAATAATTATTAATCATTAATGCAATTTATGTGAAAATCTCTGTGCTTTATGGAACACATGATGTTGGAGTAAAGAATGTTGAGTTGACAGGAACTTATAAAAAATACAAACTTTTTTTGTGATCAAGATTGATAACATTTTAATATCTTTCATAGGTATTGATTGATATCAATGTAAAGTGAATATTTGGGAAAATGGTTTTAGTATATTTTATAATTGTTGAAGTCTTTTCCTATCTAAGTGTGACTGTAATGGATCTAAAATTTTGCACATACATTATGTCATACACATACACATTATATCTGGATTATTGTTAACTAGATGTTTACTCTAAATAAGGAAAAGTACAGTGACAGTATCTAATTAATAAATCTTTCAAATGTCCAGGTATTGGCCCTGATGGTCACATTGCTTTCAATGAGCCTGGTTCATCATTGGTGTCAAGAACTCGAGTGAAGACCCTGGCTCAGGATACGTTGGAGGCCAATGCAAGGTTCTTTGGGAATGACATCAGCAAAGTTCCTAAACAAGCCCTTACTGTAGGTGTTGGCACTGTCATGGATGCTGAGGAGGTGAGCAGACAAGTATTTACGTTAATTTATATTGTGCACCACTTCTTACTACTTTTTCAGTATAGCCGCAAAATTAAACTAATAGGTGAGGATGCTAGAATTTAGAGGAAATGTATCCTCATTTGTGTAAAGTCAGAGTGGAAAACCATTAAGTAAAAAAAAAATCCCTCTAAATTACACCTGCGCGAGGTGACCTGGTGGTCTAGGGGTCAGGTGTCGGACTTCTGTGCTGGGGTATGGGGTTCAATCCTTGATCCTGTTACAGATTTATTTGATTGCCAAACCCTTCCTTCACCTCTGACAAGACATGTATTAATAACAACTTTTGAATGTGGGGAATGACAGGCCTCCATTGTGGTTCGTATTCCACATTAAACTGTAGGTCCTCCATTTTATCTCACAATCACCCTACCATTACACATTAGCGTAAGTGCGTATAAACCGAATGGGTATTAGGACGCGGTGCTAATAATAATAATAACAATACACATGCGCAGGATTAAAACCCAGACCACCCATTCAATGGCAGTCCAGTCTATTGCAAGAGTAACGCTTTAGACCATTCAACCACTGAAACAAGTTTGTTATTTTACTATTTAAATAAAATGACAAATGTGTTAAATTGAACACAAGACTTATGGATTGATGCTCTTTAGACTTATAATACCAGTTTTTTCAACACATTTTCTAATAAAAAACTGATCAAATTGGTTGAATTGACTTGGAGTTTGAATACATGTTCTCTGTAAGAAGATATATTAATTTTAATTTATTTACTCCCTATTTTAAAAATAAAAATGTTATTTGATGTAATAATATCTTTCAAATTCAAGCAGTTTCAAACATCTATTTATTATATTAAAGTTATTATTTCATTTAGGAATGGGTAATTTCGATTTTAACTTGAGAAAAATGTATAGCCCGAAGATGCCCAGTGATCAAATTATTCACCATGGTTTCAAACAATGTTAACCCACTTCAGTGGCTGCATTTTATAACGCGCTACTCTCGTAGTAAACTAGACTGCCAATGGTGGGGAGATCCAGGTTTAAATATTGTTTGGATGTACTTAGGGTGGTTTTCCCAAACTGGTTTTCCACTCTCCTTCTATGCAAATGCGAGCACACCTCTCTTAATATAATCTTATAAATCCTTAAGATCATCAGCGTAATTAATACATAAGCATATAACCAAAAAAGGTAGTAAGACACGGTGCTAAAAATAAAAGTTTAAGTTTTTTTTTTAGGTGATGATTCTCATAACAGGAGCACACAAAGCGTTTGCCTTATACAAAGCAATAGAAGAAGGAGTGAATCACATGTGGACCGTATCGGCATTCCAACAACACCGTCACACTATAATGATATGTGATGAGGACGCTACGTTAGAACTCAGGGTTAAGACTGTGAAGTACTTTAAAGTAAGTGAGGGTAGAGTTGAGTCTCATTGCATTTTATTTACCTACATTAGGTTTATACTGATGCATTTAATGAAGGATTATACTACAGTGTTTGAAAATAGTTTTATGCTATTTATTTCATTATTTGATGATTGTATCATTACCAAACAAATGCAGATAAGGTGACTATTTGTATTTAGCGAGCTTGGGTAAAGACCAAACCTAGATTGAGGTACAAAACAGAATTATGCAGTAAATAAAAGAGTTTACCTGGCCATTGGTAATGATTATTGAGCTGGTGTGCTTCATACGATGGCCAACTATCACTTAGAGACTTTGGTTAGAATCTTCATTTTAGTCAAAATTCTATCATCACAGGGTACAAAATCAAGTGAGAAATGAGTGATTCAAAGTTTACCATAAAATACTGTAGTTGTAGGTGCTAATGATCCTTAGCTTGTGTTAATAACCTTACATTTAAAAATAAATAAACTATAAATGTCAGGATTCTTATTTTACTCGATTATGATTTTTAAATTTTAACCTCATGAAAAAGACAGTACTAACGAGGAAACCAATTGGTTAGAAAGAGATAGGAAGTGTCCATAAGAGCCTCTGCTGCTATTTAAGAATGGGATGCTCTATAAAAGATATTTGGAGTAGCTCTTGTCTAGAAATTTGTATAAAAATGAAACTTTCTAAGCTATTTATAGTGATTTTTCCCCAGAAACTTTTTAGAATTGGGATGCTTCAAGAAACTATTAGAAGTGTCTTCCTTCGGTAAATTTTTGAAAATTGAATGCCTCCAAAAGCTGTTAAGTCTTCCACCCTCATAATTATTTCAAAATTTTGATTCCTCTAGAAATTATTTTGAGTGGTCTTTGCCTGGAAATAGTTATGAATGGTCTTAACACTGCAATGTTCATGATTAGATCCCTTTTGAAATGATCCCTGCATAAATTCTTTTATAAAATCAGATACCTTTAGAAGCTATTTGGAGTTGTCCTCTTTCAACAAATTTTTGAAAATTGGATGCCTTTAGATGCTATTTAAAGTGTTTTTTCCGTAGATT
The DNA here is from genome assembly GCA_902151425.1 of Timema shepardi. Taxonomy (NCBI): domain Eukaryota; kingdom Metazoa; phylum Arthropoda; class Insecta; order Phasmatodea; family Timematidae; genus Timema; species Timema shepardi. The sequence continues at coordinate 83,541 of CABFVX010003398.1, forward strand.
TAAAAATAAATAAATTAAATGCTTCTAATAACTATTTGAAGTGGTCAAATTTTCAAAAATTGTATGCCTCTAGAGGCTATTTGGCCAGCTCTTAGCTTCATATTTGAGAATATTAAAGGGGAGTGAAATAAATCTAGTGGGAGGCAAGTTTATTCCAAAGGGGGGGGGTGGATTCTTTACCTTTACAAGGGGGGAATGCCCCCCTGTTTCTCCCAAACAGAATCCGAGACCTTTGATTAACATCAGCTATGGGGAAATCCCTCACACTAGACATCACAATACCAGTGTGAAATATATTCCTAAAGGGAATGACTGGTTAACATTCTAATAAAAGAAACCAACAAGTGGATAAGGATCAAAATTATATTTAAAATACATAATTTCTAGATATAACAACTTCACAACCTATATACTGAGGTGAGAGGAAAAAACAACACATAACACTATTTTTATTTCCATCAAAGGTAAAAAGTAATATTATTATGTCATGTAATAGCTGGGAAATATCAGCTTTTGGCCATCAAAAAATGGTTATTTTCACCTAATAATTATAGTCTTTTATTCTGTCACTCTCTCAATACTTAGCACTTTTTAGTAATATAGTAATTTATTCAAACTACTTTTCACTCTATTTTGCTCATTAAATAGTAATACTTTTTAGGCCAAAGAATCATATAGTATTGAAATTAGTTAATATTTTAACATATTTTTTTCCTTTAATTTTTATGACAATTATTCATAATCATCATAAAAATGTAATGTTCTCAATATTTAACTAGTAATTATAGCTTCATTTTCATGGCATATGCAAGCATGATGTAACTAAACTTCTGTCCTTTTTTTATAAAATATCTAGGCTTTAATTTATCTTAACATCACTGAAACTTCCTCAACATCTTTAAACATATGACTATTTCCTAGAGACATCATATTTGAATACCTGAGTGTTCTTAAAATGCGAAATTATTTAATTATTTAACAAGGACCCACACACACTTTTATTAAGTTTCAGAATTGTTGAGTTATTTTAACTGTTGAAAACTTGTAACATAGTATTGATGAGCATTACTAATTAGTTGCTGTTGATGATGGTATCTGCCTTTTTGCATTGTGGGTAGTTGTGGTTGAATGGTCTCTCTCTCATGTTGGTGTGTACAGGCATTGAGCGAGGTGCATCAGAGGTTGATCGAGGAAGACATGCCGGCAAAGGAATGAGCCTTAATTATGGTATTTTAATATTGGTTACAGTCTTATCTAACCTCATTCATAGTCATATTTACATTATCTTTAAAACAGACTGGGTGATTGTCCATGAAATATATGAAAGACATTTGTTTGATTTTATAAATATCCTTACAACTCAAATGGGTGCAATCTTCAGTGCGTTTTATTCTACACATTTCTCAACCGAATATTAAAACCTGTCATAAATCATTTTGCGCCCAAATACCATGTGCATTATACAACACCATTTCTACTAAAAATTGATCAATGCATAAAATCGGAAAAAGTTTCTCGTCAAGGAAAACTAGAAAAAGGTTAAGCCATTAAAAATATAAAAAAAATTGCAAAAGTTAAGGATTTATATGATAACAGTTTTGTAGTCACCCTGTTGTTTGCACTGTATTACTTTTGTTTATTTTCAAAAATGTGTTATCTAATTTACAAATTTTACAATTAATTGATTAAATTATATAATTATGATTTTATATATTTAAGATATATAGGAACAAATAATTGGTAATAAATAAAATGGTAGAATATTAGGAAAATGGTAGAGCACAAATAAAAGTAAAAACACTAACACTTATTTACATACACATCAATATTTTGATGCTATACTTCCTAAAGAAGATGCAATAATAGCATCGAAATATTGATGTGTGTGTAAATGTGTGTCAGTGTTTTTACTTTTATTTGTGCTCTACCATTTTCCTAATATTCTATCATTTTATTTATTACCAATTGTTTTTGCTCAATGCACTTTATTTCATACATATAGGAACAAATAAGAGATACAAACATTACTATATGGTGTTACATTAAAAATAATAACACACTTTTTATACTTCCACCACTGGATAGTGTGTTCAAAAATATGTATCTAATGCAACTTGTAAAAAATTTTGTGAGGTTGGGTAACATTTCATTATTTAGTAACAAATTGAACTAGAATTAAAGTGTACATAATTCAAGCATGTACAATCACTTAGGTTGTTGAGTTTATCTTAATTGGTTTTGTATTAACTAACATTAAATACCTTTTTTCTCACACATGCATGGCTTTAGCTGACATGGTTCTGTATGTGCTTGTTTATTTAGTGCTTGTAATGGAAGTAGTTGGCTAATAGTGGAAGTGTTTATGCATGCAAAATTTATTTATTTGTACAATAATCCTAATTTGCCCTTAAATATAATAATTGTTCTATATTAGAAGCACTTTAGCATAATTTATACAAACAATTAACTCGAAACATAGGCTTTCTCATACGGTTTTTATCTACAAACTATTTTTGGCTTTGAGGCTGTTTAAATTAGTTTAGGATATTTTAACTAAACTTCCAGTTGGATCATTCTCAAAAGATGACTACTAAAGGTTTTGTAAAAACTTCATAAACCAATAGGCCTACTCCATTTATGAAACTCAAAAGTAGCTTCCAATTAAAAAAGTAAAAGTACTAGAAATCTAATTGTATAGAGATGTATTTTTAAAACTGTTGTCAACAAAAATCTAATTTGGGTTTACAGGATGGCAGCCAAATATATTACCTTGTCTTATATCAGTCTCACAGTTAAGAAGTAATTTTTAAAATTAGGTTTTTCTCGTACTCTGACCTCTCAAAGCTAACAATTTTCTTTGCAGTGGAGTATGATGTGTTTCCTACTCAATTTATCTCCCAGCCTTAATTGCTTGTTACTGTAAATGTAAGAATATGATGTAAATATTATTAGGTGTACATTCCTGTTAAACTTGCTTGATTTTCAAATTTTGTCTTGTTTTATTTGAAACTTTGTCTCCAATTAATAATATCAATATACTTCCTCTTACTTACGGTTCAATATGACTGTGGTGGAGCCCTTGTCAGTTAAAAGCGGTTACAAATTCCTAACCAGTTCTACCTAGACCCAAAACCTTCTTAGTTCACCCCCAAGAGTAATTTTCAAACGGCCACCCAGTCTCCACAATATTCTAGTCCATCCCAAACTTCCTGACCCCAAGAGAATCCGAGAAGAAAAATAGACTACCAAAGGTTCATACCCCTACGGTAGCACCCGTTGCAGCACATGTGGAATCTACCTACCAGCTACATCCTTCAACAGCAAAGTAACCAAATTGTAATACAAGATTCCTGGTTATTACAATTGCAAAACCAATAACTTAATATATCAACTACAGTGCAAATCATGTGATGCAGAATATATAGGCCTCACTAC
>CABFVX010003399.1:0-86952 GCA_902151425.1 Timema shepardi
CTTACTACTAATGAGGCTGGTTGAGAGTGGGATTAATGAGAATGAAAGGGTGAATGGGTGTGTGTGAGTGTGGACATATATGAGAGTGATAATAGGTGGGTGAGAGTGAAAATGGGCGTGTGAGAGTGGGAATGGATGTGTGGGAGTGAGAATGGGTGTGAGAGTGGAATGGGTGTATATGAGAATGATATTGAAGGGAATGAGAGGGTGAATGAACATGTATGAGAGTGAGAATAGACATGTGTTAGGGTGATAAAAATTGTTGTGTGAGGGTGATATTGAAGTGAGTGAGAAAATGAATGAGGGTGATTTAGAGTGATATTGAGGTGAATGAGAAGTTGAATAAGTGTTAGTGAGAGTTATGTTCAAAATAATGAGAGGGTGAATGGGTGGATAAGTATTTATGTGAATGAAATTGGATATGTATGAGGGTTAAAATGGGTGGGTGAGAGTTAAATTAAGTTAAAAAATATTTTTAGGAAAAAAATACAGTTTTTGATTGTGTTTTCATCATCTTAAGACATATTTTTAGAAATTTTATTATTACTGTTTCAAGCTTTTCGAGTGACACGGGATGCTTCGACATCAATGTTTCACGGACTGAAGCGAGGGTTTGTCAGCCTTTCAAATAAAATCTGCTTCACTTCTAAGGTAAGGTAACATTATTTTATTACTAGTTATAAGTTAACATGTCAGGACCTTAAACAAAGTTCCGTCTTTTCATTATTATTTCGTGTACTCCATTTCTTTTTATTCTCAAAATATAAACTAAACAAAATTAAATATGCCCCGAGCTTACTTTGACAAAAGGAAAACTAGGAAAGTATATTTTGTGAATAACATTAGAGCTTTCATTTATATTTAAATTAACTTTCTCTGCACTATAAAGCTATTTAATTATGAATAATTTAAAGGTTTATAAGGTTTTTAGCTTGTTCATGAGCAAATAATTCCTTTTCCGACAATACCGTGATGTTGCAAACTGCTCAAACTGGATAAATGAATCCACACACGTTTTTGAAAAATGTATAATTTTGTTACTTATTTTAATGTTTAAAAATGCACAACATCATACTACCTCTCCGTGTTATTCATATTTATGGCTACCCTAATGTGGTTGAAATTAATATTGTAGAATTCTGTTTAAAATACGCTTCTGCGTGAGGGGAGAGTGGGAAAACATTTAGGAAGAAATGTCCTCTGCTTGGATTCGAATCTTAACCTAGCCGTTGCCGGAGAACAAGCCTATATGAGAGTTTGTTTGATTATCGTGCCCATTGATGGGGGAAGTATGAAAATAAAATATGAGATAGTGATAGTTTTTGATGATGATAATAGAGATATAATTAATTTTTATAAAACTAATATAATAAAAAGTTGAAAATAAATCACATATACACTATTTAAAAAACATATTAGATAAATAAATATATAGGTATACTGTATGTATACAGTGCTTAACTTCTGTCGGAACGTGGAGGAACGGCGTTCCGGTACCTCGATTAAGGCTATCACGAAATTTATTCTAACATAATCACACTATGCTGAATTTTAAATCATTTTATTCTGTTTTTAGAAGAAAATAATGGCTTAAAAACAAGTATTTTTAAGCTTAAATATTTAAAAAAATATGTGGGGGTGGGGGCAGACGAACCAGGGGTAGTGCATTCTGTTACCTATAATTTTAGAAATCAACCACTGTATATGTATATATACACATACATATATATATACATATATATATATATATATATATATATATAACGTGCACTTTCTGAACCAGCTGTGCATATTAAACACACCAGAATTTCTACTAGTGTGAGTGAAAGGGTTTAACAATTTTGTTGGTAAAGATACATTAACATATCTTCTAGGGTTATATTACATACCACTATAGAAATGGGAGTGATGAGTTTAATTTCCCTCCGAAGGAAGCTGCATTACGGCTTTTTATCGCTCAAGAAAAATCCATCGACACCGGCTGGGTTTGAACCCTGAATATCGGGTCCTGAGGCGACCACTCTACCCCAAGACCACAGAAGTCGACTATTAATAATTAGATCAAAGAAGAAATCCAATAATTATTTTAAAACTTCAATGTATAGTTTTTTTATATATCCAGGATTTTTTAACCCAATAAATGTAATTAAGAGTAAAAATATTACTCCCCACTATTATGTTTGAAAAATAATTGGACAAAGGGTAAACATTCGTAATTGTGATTGAAATCATCCGTAATAATTATAGTTTGTTGAATAGCACACAATCATAAACTGTACCCTAATAATCCTTGATGCTAGAGGTAACTTTGTTGACCATCCTATATTGATCAACGGGTCAGCCAATGATGCTTTGTGTCACAAGTAACTGTGATTGTTAAGAAACAAACATTTATCAATGGTGAGCCACTGTTGCACGATGATATGTGTTGGCAAAAAAACTCAACCCATTATTAACAGTCAGTCATTGTTGCTCGATGTTACATGACTTTATGATGGGCAGCACACAAATATTGATCATTGGTCAGTCAATGTTGCTTGATTTTACACGTAGCTCTGTTAGACAGTAAACAATTATTTATAAAGTCAGTTAATGTTGATAGAATTTTGTATGCAGCTACGTTTATCAGCACACACACATTTATCAACAACCAGTCAATGTTTCTCAATTTTAGATGTAACTGTGTTGACCAACTCAAATAGGGTGATACACTATCATAAAATGCTGCTCGTTTTAAGGTTCGTTTATACTTTGTAACCAATTTTAAAACTTTTTGTTTCATAACAATTTTCTACAACTTGTAGGAAAATCAAATGATAAATGTTATAAAACATTTATATCTTATTTTCTAACAAGTTATACGTTTCCTGTTCAGTGTCGGTAAATATAAAGAAAAATTTGTAACTGTTTTCTAATAAGCTGCACTTGTTACAGGACTGTTTACATTAAGGAATATGTTGGTTAAACTATCTCCCCCACCCCGTAAGATGAAGATAGACTATCAGTTTTCCCTTCGTCATCAGGCGTGCAGTGAGGCAATCAAAGCTTCGCATTCTTTTGGTACAATTTTAATCACAACTTGTGAATGTGTGGAGTGCCAAGCCTCCACCGTGGTTTGGATCCCACGTTAAATTGCGGGTCCCTAATTTCATCTCACAATCACCCTACCATAACACATTAGCTTAAGTGCGTATAAACCAAACGGGTAGTAAGACGCGGTGCTAATAATAATAGTTAAAATCTTATTGTTACAGCAAGTCTTTCTTTCACTGGAGTAAAATCCATAATTTAGGTAGTTTTTCTTTCTATCCAATTACCAATAAAATTAATTATGTACTCAAAGTACTAGCTGGTTATAGTCCCTAAAACAGCCATTAGTTCTGAGTTTTCCACTCAACAGGTAGGCCATGGTCTTCATGTAGAAGATTAGTCAAAATTTCACTAGAACAGTATTTAGCTTTGTCGAGTAGAAATGATCGAACTCAAATCTATCATTCGACCTCCCCTCCCCCCCTTCTTTTGCACATCACTACATAAACCACGTCCGAAATTAGAATATCCTCCTCAGACGCCATGATGCAGACTAGAAAAAACATATTCTAATTTGATAGACAGCTTTGAATAGTTTTTGTCAATATTAATGTAAAACTCAAATGTAACACGCTACAAAATAACATTGCTTTACAACAATTTTGTTACATAAAATAAACGGACCTTTCGGTAACTGTGCTGACAAGTGTAGATGTATTAATCAACCACTATTCGATGTTAGAGGTAACTGTGTGGGCTAACACACCAAAAAGAGGACTTAATTTAAAGGTAGATTCACAATAGTTGAGCCGTTAATACGTGACAAGACAATTGCTAGTCATAAGGGCTGGCTTTGTGTAGTTGAATGGGCACAGACGAGCCTCTCTGACTTCCCCTTGACATTTTAGAAACTACCACAAAACACGGTGTGTTAAGAAAAAATAACTAGAAGGAAGTGTTTTATCACAGGGTAAAGTGGGGGAGAATAAATGTTAGTAATGTCTAATACAGGAAATATTTACATTATGAAGGAATACCAATTTTAAAGCAAGATGTCGTAGATGTATATATTTTAAAATTCGTACTTATATGTTAGCACCTTCTAAAGGTCACGATTAGCAATGACGGTCTCGAATAGGTGTTTTGAGTGAAATGGGGTGGTTAATAGATCAGGGATTAACTAAACTGTAGCCACCCGCATGAACTAAAGTGCCAGGCTCATCTGGTCTGGTGTGTCAGTAACGTGGAGGTTCAGATCCGAATCCCAGCTGGGTTGATTACATTTTTTTTCCTGAACGAATTCCCACTCTACATCCACATGAATTCGGGTACATTTCCTTCAAATTGTTACATTCCTTACCCCTATTATGAATCTCAACAGTCCAGATGAGATAATTTAATGGATTAAAATTATTAAGTAACAGTCTACAATATTAACAATTTTCTATAATATATATATTTAATCTAAGCATGTTTAGGGGTGAGTATGGTTACTACCCCTACCGCCACTCTTTTCGTTTTGGCACTGCCAACGATTGTATTCCTTATTCATCACTTATGTTTTGGAGCTTCGATGTGTCTAGCAATAATTAAAGGTTAGGTTTTGTAAAGTTGGGTAATATTGTTATACTCAACCTCTCGTAGACAGGATTAAGAACTAGTTATATTTATTATATTATTTTTAATACCATGTCTTACTACTTGCTCAGGCTATACGCATATATGATAATTACTCTAATGGGATAGCGATAAGGAAGGAAGCATTTGCGTGGAATAAGAGTGGAAAACAATTTAAGAAATTTAGCATAGGGTTTCGAGTTTAAACTGGGTGTATTGAGTGTTTTTGCCTAAATGGTTTCCCACTTTCCCTCCGCGCAACCGCAGGTATATTTAACCTATATTCCACCTTTCTCATCTCTACCCTGTTAGGGTAATTAAAATGCACATATCCTGAATGGGTTGTAGGGCGGGGTAAAAATACTAGTTATCCCCACCACAAGACACATTGGTCTCGTATTTTATTGTATGTTTGAACTACGTCTACTTCCCTACGACGCGGTAGAGAAACGTAAATTAGTTGCGGGAGGGATATGACGTAGGTACCCTACGCTCTTTCTATCGACCGCTAATTACTCCGTATTGCAGCAAGTTTGTTTACTACCTCATGCATTAATTATTGTGCCAAGGTCATAACGTGGGCTAGGAAACGGTTTAATGACCGTTGGTGTGTAGTCTGTCCTTTTAACTGTTCTAAACACGCCGTGTTTTTAGAATTCATTTGTTTGTATTTACAGTTAGAATTGTCTATCTCACATTATTTCAGTTTAAATTATTTACTAGTGCGTTCTTATTTTGGAGTATTTAACGCGCACCTTATAAACCCAATGAGTATATATATATATATATATATACAAACACGACTTACAAAGTAACTTAATTCTAGAACACACAACTTTCAGTTTATAGAAGACCTCCTTCAGTGGCTGAATGGTCTAAGACGTCACTCTTGTGTTTGACTGGCCTGCTGATGAGTGGGAGATCAAGGGTCGAGTCCCATTCAGTCTTTCTGGGGGTGATTTTTCCCACTTTTCTTTCCCGCAAATGCGGGTAAATTTACTCTAAAATGCTTCCTACCTCATCCTTACGCCAATAGAGTAATCATATTAGATTATATGTGTTCATCCTGAACAGCTATACATGGCGATAAAAAATAAAAATATCTAGACCCTAGATTATTCACTGTGAAAGGATAATCTGGATGACGCATTTTTCTGCCATGATCAAAATCAAACCCAGGATCAATAATTCAGTAGGCAGATGCATTGCCAACCAAATTAGAATGTTGGGTTATTCAGTCTACATAAAATCTTGCAAAATGTTAGTTTTATTATTGGCAACATTTTTGTTTTTATATTTCATAGTTGAGTTAATTTTACTCACGCAACAGAGGGTAGATTAAGACATAGTTTATTTTGATGATCGGGAGTTCTGTTCTGGAATACAAATTGAGTGTAAGAGGTGATTTATCCTAAATGGTTGTCAACTCTCCCTCAACACATATTTGGGATAATGTCCCCTAAATGCTAGCTTACTCATGTCTATCCTAGTAGTGTAAATATGTGGAAAACCCAGGTGAATTGTAGTAATTATTTATTTGTGTACACCTCATATCAATGTCTAGTTACACTAAATTTCAGCCCCATACAGTAATTACTTTACCTTAACAATGGTACGCAAAAAAGCATAACATGTTTGACCCCTTGTTACTCGTGAAAAGTAATTATTTGAGATAATTGAATCAATATTTAAAGTAGTCCCCCCTATATAATTACACACGTGTTAAAATTGTGCAACTTTTATTTAAGAATGACCTTAAGTTCCACTGATGCTAAGGTGTTCATGAGCTCAAAATATGAGGCCCATGGGGCTAATTAAGCCCACGCAGGGGCCTATGGAATTACCGATAATTTTGGTTTGATTACACTAATGCTTACTGCCCATCCAGTCAATCTTCATATTAACATTAATGGAGTGATAAGAATAAATATAAAGGCCCTAATGACCTCAATGTGTCGATGGGCCTTAAAACCTAAATAATAATAATAAGAATGAATAAAATATAATAATATTATTTTTAAATATAACAAGTAGTACATATTACACATTCAGTAATTAGTTTTTATTAATATATATACATATATAAATAAATATATATATATATATACATATATAAAATAAAATCTATTTAAGATTATACACTCTATTTATTTAAGCTATACTGTAATAGGAATTAAATGCGAGTGAGGTAAAATTTAGAGGATGTGTACTCATATCAACGTAGAGGAAGGGTAACAATTATGTTAAGAAAAAAACATATAATAATCAAACAGTTTGGATACGAAAATGATGCATTGATCTGTGTGTCCATTGATACAGATTTCTTCTCCACTAAATTTGAACAAAAAACAGGGGATTTGGAAAGCTAAAACATCCTTAATAAAAAATTCTGTAACGCTAGCTAAATAAACACCGTAAAAAGTCCCTTTTTTATTTATTTTTATCATTGCGTCTTACTACCCATTCTGGTTATGCGCTTACATTTTTTATTCCTTGCTCGTCATGACCTGGTTTATTATGTTTATCTTATTTTGATATTGAGCTATTACTGTACTTAATCGGGCCTTTTGAAAGAAAAAAAGGGTAGTTTTTCTAATAAATAATCTTATTGGCTGTTATATCATTAGATATTGCTTCAGAATTCTTGAATTTAATATTTATAATAAATAAAAAAACTATTTTATAAATAATATCCATATAATCTTTAGATTTAATTTTAATGTTTTTCTTGTGTACCATACTTATTCCAATACTGAATTTATAATAAGTGTACTCACATTTGCATAGAGGTATAGTGTAAGACCATTTAGGGAAAAGCGCTCTGAGTACATCAAACAGGTATTCAAAGCTGGATCTCCACGTCAAGGACAGTCCATTGCGAGGATGTACCTTAGACCACACGGCCACCAAAGTTCATCAGGAAAGAAAATGATTATTACTATTATTATGAGTTCATAAAAATGAAAACCAAATACATTATTTGAATGTCAAAAGTATTTGTTCCAAGGCACTTTTCTTTGCTTGGCTTATCTCACTTACAAGAAAATAATAGTTTCACAAAGTCAGCAATATATTCAATGTCGCTTGCTGACGACTTATTTGCTTGGTCATCAGGCTCTCATACCTTCTTCAAATAGTTTCAGAGATTAAAACATTAAACTGTTAGTTGAAATGTAGGTGAGTGGTTTGTTTTCTAACAAACCGAAATGACAATGATACTGTTTTGCATGTAATGGAACTGTGTTACGAGAGTGATATTGACCCATTTAACAAGACGTAGACAATTGAAATGGTTAGAAGCCGTGGTTAAGGTTTATTGCCACTCTGCATCTTAGCAGGATGTAAAGTGGTGTTGTTGAAAGAGTTTTGTTAAAGGGCACCGCCAATTTGTAAGCCTAACAAAACTATAATCATACTGTGATGTTACTTGTAGGAAAAAAATAATAAAACAATTCTCAATCATCTTATATTGTTCTACTGTGATCTAGCTAAAAGTTGACTTCGTTTATTCGAGGGAGACTAGATATATGCTTATAACCATTTATTTTAATGTTATAAGAACCATATTTCATTTTAAACGTCACTGAAAATGACTAATTTCTCTAATTAATATTAACCTTTACCTCAATTTTGGGGAGAACTATAGAGTTACCTGTCGGCGATGGGTGCCGATTGAAGTGATACCGTTTAATCATCCAATAATTGCCCCATGATTGAGAACTAATTAAAGCGGTACAGTATTTTGATTATATAATTGGTATTTATAGCCCCGTGATCGAGCACCAATTATGTTGATACGGAATTATGTGTGATATTTTAACTGAATAAATAACACCTTTAATATTGCACACGATTTATTAAAGTGATTTTATCTTCTGCACTGAAAATATAATTTTATATGATACAGCTTAGTTGAACTACAAATTTCAGTTAGTGCCACTGTGAATTACTGCTACCGCTATATTTTTATGCTACCGGCACTTAAGATATAATTTGTTAGATTAATGCGACCTGTGTATAATTTGTATTGGCACTCTTGTGTTCCTTTCGGCTGTGCCCGACCCTGAATATCCAACATGACAGAAACGCCAAGTTAGGTCATCTTAGAAAGAGCTGATTTTTTCTGTTTGAGTACCGAGTCATTGTCGTGACTCTTAACCTCGTTAATGAAATTTTTTACCTTGAAATGAAACCAACAAAATGAGGCTGTAAAAGATTACAGGTGTATTAATAAATAACCCTTTGAGGTAAAATTAGTAACAGACAATGATTGTGCAGTGTCTCGGGTATGGGGAGGATTTTCTTTTATTGGGATAATGGAGGGTGTGTTTAAGGTATGATGGTGGATTGTGGGTGAATTATGAGAGTCGTTTTCCGGGAAAGGGATTGGAAGGATTTAACTTTCCTTGAGATTTAGTTAGAAGTGGCTGGATACATTTCCATTCCACATCTGGGGCGGACAGCTGCACCAGTATTATTTTCTGACGCGTAGAAAACCTAGTCGGTTGTCCCAGTGGAGTCTGGCCGTGGCAAAGGTAGTAATCGAGGGGTTGGTAGGATTTTATTTTCTTGGGATTTGGTCTGAAGTGGATACATTTACATTCACCCTCTGGGGCCGACACCGGTGCCAGTATTATCCTATGACTCGTAAAAAGCCTAGCCAGTTATCCCAGTGGCGCCCGGCAGTGACTAAGGTAGTAATGGCATGAAATGTACGATTGTGTGAAGGTCGGGTCTAAGGTTGGGGTGGTGGGTCGTCGGTGATTTCGCTGTCGTTCTGGCGTAGTTGATTGCCAAATATTAGTTTATTTCTATACTACAATGAATTTTATATTTAGGTTTTTTTACATTTTTTAAAAGGGTTTTATACATTTTAATATATTTAAAAAAAAGTTATATTAGACATGTATATAGAATAAATAGATGCTCAACTACGCCAGCCTGGGTCGTTTACGGTGTCGTGATTCAGTCGTGTTGTACTGTCCGAGTCCTCTAACACGTTCGTTTTCGTGCGTTTCAGTCTGTTCTAGAACCTTTGTTATTCAGTTCAGGTAGATTTTTTGTAGCTGGTGGCAGTTTGTCATCGTGTGTAGGTCAGCAATACTACTAGTGAATCTGTGTGCCCCTGTGAGTGTCCTTAATATTTTTTTTGTACTACCTTAAGTTTGCAAGTGTTTGGTTCGGAGACATAGCTCCATACTACACAATTATAAAGAATGATGGGTTCAATTATCTGCTTGTATAGTAGTATTTTATTGGGAATTGAGAGCTGCCCTCCTTTGAACAGTGAGTACAGTTGTATGACTCTTGTGTTCATACGCACAAGCAGCTTATATATGACCTACCCCCTGGACCGCTCGTGACCAGTGTCAGAACCAACAATTCGAAAGATTCCTGGCGACAGGTGTTATGAAGGCTAGCTTCCTATTGGATAGAAGGAGCTAGCGTATCTTGCTTTTTTGGTAAAAACTGGGGAGTTAACTTTTGAAAGAAAAAAAAATAGTTTTAATTGTGCAATCCTTGGACATTATTCCTGAAAAGTGCGTGATTCTCCATGGATAAAGTATTGAAAGGATATTTTACATACAATACTTTAGAGAAGAATGTACTTTATCAATGACTTTTTTAATATATGAGAAGGGTCCAAACTAGTATCGTTACAGAAGCATAATATTTTTAAATAACAAAACGTGGGATTTTTCATTGTCTGAAATACCTTTCAGTACTCATATAGGCGGTCTCCTTGATCAAATAATCTTTTATCATTATATATTTTTTCTTAAACATGATCATGAAACAATATATTAATTCAAAATATTGTTTTATGGAATATTTTTAACAGCACCACTGTTACTCTATTGACAGACAGATTTTTTTTTTTGCGGGAATCTAAAAGTGATACCCGTTAGATGGGGATGTACAGACAATTAGCAATTTTCATGTTTTTGGTGTTTGTTGTGATAAAATTCGAATATGGTGCTAGTTATCGGTACTTAATTAAGTTGGAATTTGTATTTTGGGTACGTCAGAGTCTTAAACATATTTATACTCAATTTTTGATCAAGTTTGGCCCAACATTCTATTTTGTATTTGTGTCAGTTTGCAATCGTCCTGTCCTTTACATTTGTCGCTTGTGTGTATTTGGAAGTAAGAATCCTCCCTGCTCCTTCCACTCGCCTTTGTTTATTGACTGCTTTATTTTGTGCTTAGGGTTAGTTCTGGAATATCCCATGACCGGAGTAACAATGGTTATGGCAGGTAGTGTGGGGGTGAGAGCCGGAAGTGGTCTGGAGTTCTGTCTTCTCGCAGTTTTAAAGATACTTCAGTGAAATAAAGATGGGAAAAGCCAAAGATGTCACACTGCAAAAGAGAGCATGAATTGAAGTCCTTTTGAAAGCTGGAGGTAAAACAAAAGCTCAAATTAGTCATATTGTAGGAGTAAGTACAAGATATGTTACGCGGCTCTCACAGAAGATGGCGGATCATAAACGTACCACACCACAACGCGTGTACAGGTGCTGTGTAAAAGTGTGATATCTCCCATTTTAAAGATAATTCTGTTTGGAGAACTGCTTAAAAAATGAAGCAAGACATTAATTCAGCTTCAGGCAGTTACTCGGGAACATGGATGAGAGGTATCTGCTAGCACTATCCGACGTAGGCTTTCTGAAGGCTGATTAAAAGCAAGAAGTGAAAAGCAAAAGCTGACACCTGTCATGATAAAAAAAAAAGCCTCGATTGGGCTATTTTACACAAGGAATGGATATCCGAGGACTGGATAAAGCTAAATAAAGTACCAAAAATGTATTAAAAGTAAAATTATCATTATTATAACAAAAGTTTTGAAGTAATTTTCAATTTGCTTTTTCATTAATTTGCTTACTATCAAGCGAATAGCGAAAATACTTGTTTCAGGTATTGTTCAGTGAGGAGACGACTATCTCTACTATTGAAGAAAACCTTCAGTATGTATAAAGAGGGCCAGGAGAGGCTTTCAGTAATGAGTGTGTTGTGCAAAATGTAAAGTACTCCACTCAAGTTGTGATTTGGAATGGAATTCCAATTTATGGGAATGGTCAAATTCATATAGTTCAGGGAAACGTGATTTCTGGACAACACAGGGAGGTGGTATGAATGTGTGTTGTACCTATGATGAGTGAATGGTTCTCAACAGGTAATAGAATCTTCATGCAAGATGGTGCACCATGCCACGGGGCAAAACGTGCTACAAGCAAACTGCAAGAACAGAATATATCTGTGTTGGAATGGCCCGGCAACAGCCCAGATATGAATTCTATCGATTCTGTGTGGAGTGTTTTGAAGAATAAAGTGAGACAGAAGTACCCGACAACCAAGGAAAGTCTAGTAAAGCACATTATATCTGTGTGGTAAAATGACGAATAAATTGTACAAATGTGCAAGACAGCAATAAAGTGCATACCACGTCAAATTGAAGCCTTAATAAGGGCTAAAGGGTGCCATACGAAGTACTAGAAGGAGTATAAAAACTGTAAGTAAAGTAAAAGTGTATGTAGGTATAGTTTGGTAAAAGTTTAGTTTCTAATAAATAATTTTATTTCGTTAAAATTAGAAAATTGTTAATAATTTGCACACGTCTGTAGAGGATAAAAGGTTAGTGTCTTCGCAGTTTTCATACCAAACATTTTCGGTCAAAATAAATTAAATGATGTATCTATACAAACATAGAGCTTAATTTCCTTCACACGGCAATATCAACAATTCTTGAATATCTGTCAAGTATATTCTGGAATTTGATGAAAACTTTTTCTCTTCATTTAAATATTTTGTTAGATAATGCCGCTAGATCCATGACATATATTCTACTGTTGGTATGACCATGTGAAGAAAATTAAAATGTGTTTTTATAGAATCAATATTTGATTCAGCTTGACTTTAAAAAGGTTTTGATATTAAAGCAGACAGAATCCCTGTCTTTTCTCACGTTCCCTACATCCTCACCTTAAACACCCTCACAATTTCCATTCAACAGCTCTTTTTTTATCGTTAAAAGGGGTTTTCTCCCACTTTTATCTACAAATTAGAAGGGCTGCCATTGTACTTCACTAGTAGTTAAACCAGAAGCAATGAATTACATTGTGCTGTACATGCAACTAATTTGGATTTCTCATCGGCATAGGAACATCAACATGAGTTGAGGACACATGAAGGGCACAGGGGAATAAACTATTAAGTCCTGTATTAACTTAAATTGAGTCAGTGCTGTCAGCTGTTAGACAATCATTAGATTATGGTTAAAAGAGGTATTTGTAATATTTAAATGCATAAAATAAAAAGTATTTTCTGGGGTACTTATGGGGTTGGAGATATAAAAGTAATCCTAGAAAATGTATGTAATATGATTTTCCCTATTTTTCCCTTGTATCATTTACATGAAAAAATATCCTCAAAGTTGTAAAAGGCATAATGTATTTATTGGAGGGTTTATAAATGGATAACCCTTGTTTTGACAGCTTACTTATTGCCAATGCAATTCAAATCACACAATATTATCAATAATTATTGTCTGCATAATATTGCAGTGTCAGGTGCCATAAAAATTAAACTATATTATTATTATTATTATTATTATTATCATTATTAGCACCGCGTCTTACTACCCGTTCGGGTTATACGCACTTACGCTAATGTGTAATGGTAGGGTGATTGTGAGATGAAATGGAGGACCTACAGCTTAACGTGGAATCCGAACCACGGTGGAGGCCTGGCATTCCTCACAATTAAACTATAAATTTGACTGATTTTTATATATACCAGAGCAGTAGTATATTACTTTAATCTACAACTTTTAACTCAAACCATGTTTTTCACTTAGAAAATGACATGTTTGGCTAAACCTCAGCAAATACGCGCATGCACAAAAATAAACACACATGTATTTACTGTCTGAATCAAGTCTTCTCTTGCTACTGAAATAAAACTCTAAATTAAAAAACTTTAATCTAAGGAATAAAATATACAGAACTACAAAAGCCATAAAACAGCACTAGCAAACATTTTCTAACTCTATTTTAGTTAACCTATTGCTCCATAGTTAAAACTTTTATTGCTCTGTAAGAATATAAGAAAAATCGGTTACATGCTGTTCTCTTTATTTCACCCCACATACTATCAATTTAAAAAGATTCAGGGCAAGCTGTAAATAAATTATATGATAGGTTGTGAAGAATTAAATGTACGGCCAAACTACCCACGTTTCCCTTTCAACCGTTCAAAGGTTTTCAGAGTTTTTTTTGACCAAATATTTTCTCCACCGCATCCTACTACCCTTCCTGGGTATCCTCATTTAATTATACTAATGGGTTAGGGATGATCAAGGTCAAATTTAAATTAAATGTACGAGTATTAATGTAATTGGGAAGGGAGAAATCATACACGGGTAGAATTTTTTTTCACTAACCTATAAAGGACTCAAATCCCCAATATTTCAAGTCACCGATACACCTGATCATATGAGAATATCGCCTTATCCATGTATCCGCCGATGCAGATATTAAGAGTTACCTCCATTTTGTATCTTATTGGAGGGAGATCAGCGTGATGGAAAAATTATTTAAGTTTCTTCTCTATCGGTATTTTTTATCAACTTTTACTATGAAGTCAAGTTCTAGTTGGGATCTATTTTGTAGAAGGTTTTTAAAATCATATGAATCAATAACTATCATAAACTATAGACCATTAATATTTTATTTATTAAATCTGGTAATTGCTCCAGTCCGCATAGGTGAGCATGCAGACTAATAGTTAAGCTCATCCTACATGGTTTTCAATCAATGAGAATATTGGGGGATGGGCAAAAATGATTCTTACTTTACGTTTTCCAACTCTACCCCCACGTACACGCAACTAAATTTCCTCTAAAACTATACTTACATCGCCCTCGCACAATTAGCGTTATACAATTCGAATATCCCATGTAGATATTAAGACGTAGAGCAGAAAAAAAATCAAAATTATGTCATCTTGGAGATATCTTGGGTTATGTATTTATTCTGGTCCAAAAGGATCCTTAAGTCTCGCGTGGGAGTTCCCTGGTTGTCTATTCGTCAGAGGGGAAGTGGGCTTGGAGGAGTGGGTGGGCTATGCTGATTGTCTTCTGTTACCTACTTCGACTTCCTGGCGCCACCTGCTCTGATCTGGGTTGAGCGTGGCTTTATCCCCTCACGCAGAATCAGGCGAGGGGCTTGTAACACTCCTACGCCTTGTTCCATCTCGCAAGGTTGAGACTTTATAATATTTAATATTCCAAGAGATTGGTTTTCTAAATGAGGTATTGTATTCTCTTTCCTTACAAATGAAGGTAAAAGTCCTTAAAACTCTATTTTGCTATCACGGTTTTTAGGTAATACTAGCAGGAGTACCATGCGTTTGCCTGAGTAGCCACGTAATACATTGCGTGGTTACCCCAGACCAAGTTTTACTATGCTTCAAACAGACATTAAAAAAAATCTCTTCATTTTATTTCTTCCAGCCCAGTATTTAATTACTTAAAAAATAATTGTCAAAAATTTAAAGTTTCAGCTTCGAGGTGCACATGCTTGTGCAAAAGGAGGTACTAATTTTAAAATGTCAGCCCTCTATGTATGGTATATATCACGCAAATATTCCAATAAACTCTTAATTTAATTTTATTAATATAGATAAGTAGCTGAAAGCCATCTCTTGTAGGTAGAGTATAGGTAAGCACTACAATGAATGGGCGTAGGGAGTGTGGCTTATGGGTTCAACCTCCCCACTACCTCGGAAATTTTCCGAAGTTTTTAATATCAATATCAGAAATGGCATTGTACTAAACTTAAAGTAACTTAAATATTCATTTTTCACACATTTTCCACAGAAGAACCACTCCAAATAGGTTCTAGCTACATATAATTTTTATTCAAATCCCGAAAACCACCGCAATTAGCTTTTAAAGCATTCAATTTTCATGAATGTGTTTACGGGGAAGACCACTTCCAATAGTTTTTAAAGGCATGTAATTTAAAAAAAAATCCTAGTGAGGACCATTACAAATATCTTCTAAGATCTATTGGATGACCACTTCAAACAACTTCTAGAGGCATTTAATTTTTGAAAAAAAAACCAACAACAAAAGGAAACAGCTTAGGATTACTTTAAATAGCATTTAGAGGCATCCGATCTTCAAATATTTGCCTAAGAGGGACTACTTCAAATAACCTTTAGGAAAATCTAAATTTCAATAAAACTTGGGGGGAGTGCTATTC
Organism: Timema shepardi; assembly: GCA_902151425.1. Taxonomy (NCBI): domain Eukaryota; kingdom Metazoa; phylum Arthropoda; class Insecta; order Phasmatodea; family Timematidae; genus Timema; species Timema shepardi. The sequence continues at coordinate 15,912 of CABFVX010003399.1, forward strand.
TAAATAGATTCCCTTATTTGTGTTCATTGATTCAAGCACTGTTATGGATAGTGCATCACTGATACATCATGAGTCAAGAGTCGCATCATTGTGTGGTATCTTGGAGTATTCATTAGAAAACAGTGGAATGAAATCAGACAAACCATTTTAACATTTGGAAATAAAAAATATATATATATTAACATTTGGAAATAATATATATATAAAATTATTTCACATTGAGAAAAAAAAATTCCATCTCAATTTAGCCACTGCTAAACAAATAATGCATAAAACCATACTTGATTCAGTTTTTTGTTTTACAACGTACATATGGCTTGAAGGTAGTCAATTATTCACCCCTGTAATATATATATATATATATATATATATATATATATATATATGGCTTGAAGGTCGTCAATAATTCACCCCTTAAATATGATTTGAAGGTAGTCAATTAGCCACCCTTTGAATTATATAAATGACTTGAAGATAGCCAATAAACCACCCCCTGCAAAATATAAATGTCTTGAAGGTAGTCAATAATCCACCCCTATAACATTTATATGGCTCGAAGGTGGTAAATAATCCAAATAATCGATCCCTTGTAACATATATACATATATATATATATATAGCTTGAATGTAACCAATAATCAACTCTCTGCAACATATATTTATAATATATATGAATTTAAGGTAGCCAATAATCCACCCTCTGCAACAAAAAAACACACACATATATATGGCTTTAAAGTAGCTAATAATACACCCCCTTCAACCCATTTATTTCTTGAAGGTAACCAATAATGCACCCTTTTGTAGTATATAAATGATTTAAAGGTGGCTCATAATGCACCTCTTGTAAGCATCACTGCTGTCACACAGGCAGGGTTGCAACTACTCTCTCTACAATCGGGAACCATCCAACATGGGACATTTGTTTATAATATTAACCTTTTGTGTTGTTTTGAGGTCTATTATCCACAATCCAGATACTTCCTACATAAACTGACACATACAGTAGACTATATATGTTGCAGTAGGTGGATTATTAACTAATTTCAGGGGGCGAATTAAGAGCCACCTTTAAGCTATCTAGATATGTGTATATATGTATACATATATATCATAATATACACAACACACACATATATATAATTTATATATACATATATAAGGGGTGGTCGGACAATAAACCGGTTATATAAAAATCCCAGAATGTTGGGCGAGTATTTTTTATGCCCGTATTTTGATCGGGCATCTCAAGAACTTGATAAGTATATAATACCACGTCAGTAATAACTTCTAATTCAAACTTTGAAAAAAAAAAGGTGTTTAACTGATATTCATAGTTGACTTATTCCAATTCAACTAATATTTGACAAAGATAACTAATATGTTTTATTAATTCTTAAAAGATTATGTTTGATTTCAACAAAACTACGATAGCGTTTCTCAAAGATTACAGGTCTACAACATAGCGAAATAAAAATTCCTACGATTTAATTGACTCTGTTAATGGCAACAACATAACAAATACAACGTTTCTACATTGAGATTTTTAGGCCCTATGCTTGCTAAAACTTAATTTAAATTATGTTTCTGTATATTTCTTAAATTTATCATTATTAGCCGGATTTGTTAGTTTATAAATAGAAAAGTACGCATCAAATGGACATTAAATAGGAAACAACCATTTTGCTTCAAGTAAACACATTTTCGATTTCGATTTATGTATGTTCCAAGTTTCATGTATACTTTATCCTATACATGTCTTAAATAATAATTTGCAGCTATGTAATTAATAATATAGCTTGTGCTATATAAGAAATAAATACTATTTATTAAATTAAATATGTGTACTAGACGGAGCGAGCAATTGCTTGAAGAAAATGTAGAGGAACTGATTATACTCCAACAGAACTTTCACAAAGCAAAGCGAAATCTGCTATAGTATTGAATATAAATTATAGAGCATGAACTAACCATTTCAAAAAATTAATCAAATGTGACTCTTTTAACATGTATTTTGAAATGTAATAGACCTGTGACAAAGTTGTTTCTATCTTTAAAAAAATTAAATTATACTTTTAAACTTATAATTTGAAATTATATATATATATACACGAGTATTAGGGGTGGTCGGGCAGAAAATATTTGTATCGGGCGGGCATTATCAAATTACACTCGGGCACGGGTATATTTGGGCGGGCATTTCATTTTGCAAACAACTTTGTCACTCAACAAAATAAATATAGTGAAGCTATGCACTCTAGCTACTAATCAAAATGTCACTAACCAATTCAAATCAATCAATAAACGAAATTATTTCTTGTAATTAAAATCAATCAATAAATAAAATATACTCTAGTTATTCATATATATAGCTAGGAGCTGTCAATATCTCTCAATATATGTCTGTGTCATTTCTTAACCAAACAAAATGTAAACACTAATTTTCTTATCTAAATTTAAATCAATCAATAAAAATAAATATAGTAAAGCTATATACCCTAGTTACTAATCAAAATGTAACTAACCAACTCAAACTAAGCCATAAACAAAATGATTTCTTGTAATTAAAATCAATCAATAAACAAAATATTCTGTAATAATTCGAGCTTATCAACAAACAAAACGTCACCCTGATCTTCGAACCAATAAACGAACAAAATGTTTTCTAACACTCCAAACCATTCATCAAACGAAATGTTGCCCTGCATGTCTACCTAACGTTGCTCGATATAGTTTGTGTCATAATTCACTGAAGGTCTGTCATACTATATCCATCCAAGGTTGCACTTTAGTGACGAAAAGAAACACGTCTTCCCCTTACATAACTGATACCTCACGCACAGAATAGCTGTCAGCGGCCATTCAGTGAGATTGTCCAATATTTATTACATCCCAGACACTTACTCATCAGAAATGTCTTCCACATTCAAATTCACAAAGGTAGTTTTCACAACGTGATAAAGAACATTCTAGCGGTAATATTTGGTGTACTTCACGTGGGCTATCTGAGAGTGGGAGCTACAACATATGACACATTATGGACAAGCTACGTGACACGCTAAACAATTAATGAATACATATTTTTAAACTACTCCTAAAGCACGTATGTTTTTGTTTTTGTAAATACAATTCATTTAATTAAGAAATCGTTTCAGAACTATCAGATACGAGTCTGTTAATTTAAAATGTACTCTCAAAATATAACAAATTTGCGGCTTTAGTATATACCTCTGTGTTCTTCATTTTTAATACTACAAACCTAGATAATAAAATTAAATGATAAATAAATAGGTATTTGTATCGGACTAAAATACGCCACTATATATCTAATGTTTGTAGCTACCATTAGTTATAACAACTAGATAATAATAAAAACAGTATTAATATCATCTATACTAATATTATAAAGAGGAAAGTTTTTTTGTGTTTGTAATGGATAAACTCAAAAACTACTGGACCTATTTCAAAAATTCTTTCACCAATATAAAGCTATATTATCAAAAAGTAACATAGGCTATATTTTATTTTAAAAATTTAATTATTTTTTTTTGAAAATTTAATTTATTCCTCATAAAAATGTCGATAGTCACTCATATTTTATGGTAGAGTCTATGATGATTCTTCAATATGTGTGTTGTAAATAATAACGCGGGTGGGAGGGGGGTAAATGGTCTAGTACTACAATAAACCACTTTGTTCCTCTTGTGTGAAGATATCCTTAGGGACCCCATTTACAACAAAAAAAGTATCTATAGCAGAATCCAACTTTACATTGTTTTCTCCCTCTTTGAATTTATCGCTAGCAACACTTATAAAAAACGAATAAACTATTTTTTATATGCCACAGTATTCATTCCGTTTGAAATTATCCACATTAACAACCATTGGATAAAAAAATGTGAATCTTTATCAGTGGTTTGGATATAACTTTGTTTATCCTGTTTGTAGTTAACCATAGTAACAGATCTTGGATAAAATAAAGGGAGCATCTTCATCATTGTTATTATTATTATCAGCACCGCGTCTTACTACCCGTTCGGGTTATACACACTTACACTAATGTGTAATGGTAGGGTGATTGTGAGATGAAAAGAAGGACCTACAGTTTAACGTGGAATCCGAACCACGGTGGAGGCCTGGCAATTCCCCACATTCACAAGTTGTCTTGTCAAAGGTGAAGGAAAGGTTTGGTAATCAGATAAATCTTTGCCGGAGCATCTTCATCATTTTACTATATACATTTGTGTTATTTCCATTAATTGAAGTTAGTTATTACTTTTTTTAAACACTGTGTCTTACTACCCGCTCAGTCTCTTCAACTATATACTAATTATGCATTGTGTTAGAGATAAGGAAGGTTTAATTTAGAGAAAGATTATAAAGTTTTGCTGATTGGTGAACTGCTCGAATTAATGTTTCATTATAAACATGATATTTATTCTGGACAAACTGTACACAACGTGCTACACGCATGTGTATAGTAGGTTTTTCATAGAAAAAACCCTTTAGAAAATACAATAATATCTACCAATATAATAAGTGAATGTATTATTAGTGATAGTTTATAACCATTCATGATATTTATAAAAAGTGAATGGTATGGATCACATAAGCTGACGTATACTTACGTGAAAGTATATCGATTAACATTTTAGCTTTCAGATTAGGACTCGGACATTTTCCAAGTCCTCTCAGGATTGATGGCGTGTAATCTAATTTTTATCTCATTCGGGTGGATCACATGATTTTTTTTCACCAAGATTCTTACTACCTGTCTAAGCTATAATAAGTTGACTACATTTAAGGGGGTAGGGACAAGGAATATATAATTTAGACTGGAGTTGTCCAATACTTTTCATCCCAAGGGCTTAATTTATAACCAGTTTACACCGTGAGCCGAAGATATATTTAGTACTCTCATATACCTTTTTTATTATTTAGCACCAGGTCTGTTAATGGGTTAGGAATAGGGAAGGTTGAATTTAGAGTAAGTAAACCCGCACTTGTGTGGAGAGAGAGTGTGGAAAACTATTTGGGGAAAACCACCCTACAGTTCACCCAACCGAGATTTAAACCTTAATCTCACCGTTATCAGCACTCAAGTTCAACACGAAACAAGCGCGTTAGCTAACTACGCCACTGAGGAAGGTCCCATTTACTTAAAATAGTCCTACAAATAATAGTTAATGGACATTTAGCATCAATATTTATAATATATAATTGTATTTTTTATTGGTAGAATCTTCCAAATTGTAATGTGAAAAAAATCTAAAAAATGTATTATGACACATAAAAGCACACACGATCTCACAAAATAACTTAGCACTATAAATATATATTCACACATATTTTTACTAATAAAATAAATGCATAGTAAAATGCAGCCATGACCTTTTTTAAATAAATATTTTTGTTTGAATCATTAGCTATTTAACTCCTGCCACTGAGGTTTTATCTTTAATTTTTTATCCTCCATAATACTGTGAGGTCCATATTATTTCAAGTGAGTTCGTGCTGCCAGGTTGGACAGCACTGAATTATTTAGCACCAGGTCTGTTAATGGGTTAGGAATAGGGAAGGTTGAATTTATAGGAAGTAAAACCGCACTTGTGTGGAGAGCTAACGTGGAAAACTATTTGGGGAAAACCACCCTACAGTTCACCTAACCGAGTTTTGAACCTTGATCTCACGTGATCAGCACTCAAGCTCAACACGAAACAAACGCGTTAGCTAACTACGACATTGAGGCTGGTCCAATATACTTAAAATAGTCTTACAAATAAAAGTTAATGAATATTTAGCTTCAATATTTATGATATATTATTGTATATTTTATTGGTAGAATCTTCCAAATTGTAATGTGAAAAAAATCTAAGAGATATATTATGACACATAAAAGCACACACAATCTTTCAAATAACTTAGCACTATAAATTTATATTTACACATATTTTTACTAATAAAATAAATGCATAGTAAAATGCAGCCATGACCTTTTTTAAATAAATATTTTTATTTGAATCATTAGCTATTTAACCCCTGCCACTGAGATTTTATCTTTAATTTTTTATCCTCCATAATACTGTGAGGTCCATATTATTTCAAGTGAGTTCGTGCTGCCAGGTTGGACAGCACTGATTTAGAGGAACACTATCCATTAGTGCTTACCGTGAGAGCAAAAAAACGTTTACAACAAATATCATCCTTCCTACACTCAGCTGGAATTATAATCTAAACAAAACAGCCAGTGACAAACCTGAATATAAAGTGTTCCATCCTCATAAGCTGCTTACAACAGTTGGCCTGGTCAGTTTAGTAAAATTCATCCATTTTCCTCTATCCTTACTCATTTAATTGGGTCCATTCTTCTCCGCTCACTTGCACACTCTCTGGTATCTGTTCCTCCCATCTAGCTAGTTTAGTAAAATGCTTCCATTTTCCTCTATCCTTACTCATTTAATTGGGTCCATTCTTCTCCGCTCACTTGCACACTCTCTGTTATCTGCTCCTCCCATCTTATTCTTGGTTTCTCTTTTGGTATTTTCCCTACATAATTCATCTTCATTATTTTCTTTTACATCCTTTCTTCTTCCATCCTCATTATGTGCCCATTTCATCTGTCTTGCTTCCTCTACTACTTCGTGTACTCCTTGTACCTCCACTCTTAACCGAATAGCTTCATCCCTAACCATTTTTCACTTCGTGACGGCTAACCAAACAAACCAAAGTACTCGAGAAAACTAAAAGAACTTGGCACTACTAATTCTGGTCACTTGTGGCATTTAAGAGCCAATGTGGATTCAGACTTAAGCTCCTTTCTCATTGAGTGAGATGGCATCCTTTGTGTTGACACAAAGCTATTTATTTTTATTTTATCACCGCGTCTTACTACCTAATCAAGTTATAGGTTTATGTTCTAATTACACTAATGAGTTAAGGGCTAGAAAGGTTGAATTTAAAGAGAGTACACACATTTGCGTGGACGGAGATTGGACAACCATTTAGGAGAAACCTCCCTCAATACACCCAACCAGGATATGAACCCTGATTTACATGTCATCGCTGGTCTAGTCCAACACGTGAGTGACGCCTTAGACCATGCGCCTACTGAAGCAGGTTTTAATGCGAGTTAACGCGCAGTAGACAGCCTTTCATTGCGCTGTGTTCATTCAGTCTGTCATCAAATATTCTCTGGATAATGATCTAGTGGTTGGCATCTGTGGCCTCAGGACCCGGTGTTAGTTTGTTCAAATCCAGCCGGGGTTGATGGATTTTTCTTGAGCGATAAAAATCCATAGCACAACTTCCTTCACAGGGGAAGTAAATCCGTCGGTTTTATGTCAATTTAGGCATGTAAAAGAACCGTGTAAGGTGTGGGAAAATATCTTTCCCGACTAAATTGGTAGGCTCTTTTGCTCTAACTCATAGAAATTGCCTTATACTGATCTCGTCAGTCAGTTCAGAAAGTGTATACTAAATACCTCAGATATATAAATAATCTACTTCACTCTTATGCTGTGTTCCTTCCGTATTAATATCCGTCTGGCCCACCCACATGTGTACACAAACCAATCGGATTAGGAATGAGAATGGTTTAATTTTAGAAGAAATGTGCCCAATTATGCTTGGAAATGAATATGAATCAATTTAGTAAATTACAACTAATACACTCGGTTGGTATTTGATGCCTGAATCCCTCATCACCCGCAATATTGATAGTTATGTAACGTAATTTAACATGTTTAAACAAGTGTGCTCCTTAAAATCATAAATATCTTTATCAATATGGTAAAACGCTATATAATTAAATAAATAAAATTATGTTTTTTGGCTCACAGCGATAAGTGTGTGTCCAGAAGGCAAAACATCAATCTAACATTATTATTAAAAACTAAAATAACTATGTGCCACAACCACGGGTTGTATTTTAAACATCTGACTTATGCCCTTCCCTCTTCATTACTGACATTATTATTTCAACTTTGGCTAACGTATACAAGCTGATGACGCTCAACCAAGGGAATACGGGTAAGCAAAGCAACCCCCGTGTCTAAACGCTATATAATTAAATAAATATTATGTTGTTTGGCTAACAGCGATAATTGTGTGTCCAGAAGGCAAAACACCAATCCAACATTATAATTAAAAACTAAAATAATTATGTGCCACAAGCACGGGTTGTATTTTTAAATCTAACTTATGCCCCTGAAATTATGATTTCAACTTTGGCTAACGTATACAAGCTGATGACGCTCAACCAAGGGAATACGGGTAAACAAAGCAACCCCCGTGCCTAAACGTTATGTTGTGTGTTTAGACCATCATCCTCCCTTCCCTCTGCTAACAGATTCGATAGCCACATCTTTTCTAATCAATTACTACAATTTTGAAAAACATTCTAAGAATGGGTAAATGAGGATGAATACATATATAAGATAAAATGAGACTTGAAAAGAGAAGTTGTGATTTATTAGGTCACAGAGTTATATAAAAAATGAATAATTAGATAATGTTTACATCCATTACTGTTTACATACAACCTGTGGCTTAGGTCAGTTTTTTATTCAAGCCATATATTTTCCACTACCGGTTTGCTACGCCTGTCGTAGATTCTTATTCATATCATCTAATAATTAATATATGTATATTTTAAAAAACTAAACCATTTTGAAATTAGAATTTAGAAACAGTTTAATAAAAACATGAAAATAATATGGGGTATCCCTTGAGACCCTACCCGAAAAAATTCATCTCCAACCCCCTTAAAACCCTGTTCCCCTTCTTTCCAGACGTATTTCTGAAAATACTGGGGCTCTGGAGCAGAAATTGTAACAAATTATGTTTTCCATACTGAAGTTTTCTCAAACATTTTGTATATATGGACGAGTACCTCATATTCAGTAGATGATTGTTTTAAATTTTTCATTTTTAAATAAAGTTTCCTTTAAACTAAAGATCACATCTGTTTATGTTTAATTTATTTAAGAAACACATTTATTTTATTTAGAATAGACAAGGTCTTTATCAAAGAAAATAGTATTTTCCCTCTATGTTCTCCTATGTAAAAATTGCGCAATTTGCGAATGGGTTTGCTAGTTTTACAGAATGCTAAAGTTAAGAATGAATATGTCGAAATATTAATATAAAACGGCACAGAAGATTATGAGTGCAAGGGCTAAATTCCATACTCATACACTCTGAATTACTGGTGACGAGGTGTTTGGGGTTTAAAACTAGATCGGGTGTACTGTTGGGTGTTCCTCACTAAAATAATATATCCCACTATTACTACAAGCACAAATTGATTCGTTTCCTCTCAAAATATCCCATTAATAAAGTTAAAATACCTATAGTCGAGATAGATATTTTGACTAGATATGAAAAAAGATTTACAATGATTTTGAAATGTAATCTTAAGGTGAGAGTGTAGTGGATACGAAATAAAGGCAATTTTTAAAAGTTTTTATAGTAACTTTTTTTTGTCAAAAATAAATAAAATATTGCTCCAGTATAAATATAAAGTATAGTTTAACTCACGTTGATAATAACAGTTAAATATATGTCATGAGCATTGTTGCATTGGATGATAAGTCATTTAAATAAAGAAAAAAGGTTGTCATTAAATTCCAGGACACTCTTAACAAATATTCAAGAAATGTTGAGCTCACCATCTGAATATAACTATGTTTCTATTACAGAATAATTCGATTTGTTTTGACCAAAACTATGTTTTTGGTATAGACGTCACAAAACACTTACCTTTTCTCACAGCCCCTTCTACCCACCCCCCCTTAAGCGACATATCTTAGAGATCCAAAGAATAACATAAAAGTAACAATATTCATTCTTCAGGTGTGATTTATATAAATGTGCTTTTTTTTTAGCGTTACCACACAAACAACAAACTATTTTACTACCCGTTTGGTTTATACGCATATGTACTGATTATGCGAGTGTGTTAGAATTTTAAGGGAGTTTAGCCAGAAATTTACCTAGACGGGAATAAAACCCCAATCTAACTGCAATTGGCGGTTAAATCTATTGCGAGAGTGACGCCTTAAACCATTTGGCCACTGGACCCAGGTATCTGCTGGGTTCAAAGTCATGGAGAGTTAGGTGTTTTTTTTGGCTGTTCAGTACTCCTGCAGAAACAACTCTTATTATTTATTACTAAGGTATCTTTGTATTCATCCTCAATTACTAGACTTGTAGGCCTATAGTGGATTAGTCTTATAGAATTAATAGCACCTCCTTTTGAAATATTTATTTTTAATTACTTCATGTGGTATAAAGTTGAACGTACTCCTTGTTTTCTCCCGTTGGGGATTCCCCACGTATCTCCACAGACTATATATACCCCGTCCCATAACAAGCTCCACCACAGACTACCCCTTCTCCCTCTCCCAAAAACATAGATCTCGTTTTGCTTACATAACACTAAACAAAGAATGAAATCACTTTATTTAGTTATGAAAATATATATTTGTACAAAGCTAAAACACATATTTCACTATACAGTAGATATATTCATTTTTAAAACAATACTAAAACCTACTATGCACAAACTACAAAACTTTCTAACAATCAATATAATTATCACCGTATATTTTCAAATAAGTTCTTTTTCTTAATTAAACGTCACTTCAGCAAAAATATTGCTAGCTTAAACTTAATAATTAGTGTAAAAATAGAATAACAACTAAATTTAGTCTGGCGTTTCTTCTGATCTGAACCTATAGTCAACTCAATATGAAGATATATAGTTGAACACTCTAATGAGAAATAATTTTATTTTATATCATGGGGTATATTTAGCCGTGAGAAATGTAGTACCGAGTTCGGTAGTCTTGTATGTAGACTTTTAGCCACTCTATTAGAAAATAAAGTTATTCAGATTACACCTTGGATGTTTTCTACATATCAATCCCGCAATGAGATGATGTGACGGTACTGACTACGAAGGTTAAAAGACAGTGGAAATCTTAAACCTAGCCTACGCTTAATTAAACAAATCATGATAATCATAGGAACAGTTCCCCTTTTAGAAGACTATACCTATGGTACAACCGGGAATCGAGCCTGATACATCTAGATAAGTCGTCAAGAGGCCAGTCGCTAATAAAGCATATCCAAATTTAGCACCATTTAAATCCATTCTTTCAATGATATCGACCACCTTCAATATATTTTAACAGAATGCCTACTTCTTATGAAAATATTAGGTCATCTGTACAAAAAACATTCTTATTAAATACAAATGATAATAATCAATATGTGTTAATGTACTATTTTATAACGATTCCCTCCACGCAATTTGAGGTACTTTTTCCTCAAGTTTACCTTTCTCAGAACTATCCTACTCTAGCAGGGTAATTAAATATGAATAGTATTGAATGGTGTGGTATTTTTATACAGGCTTCTTTAACGCTGTTATTTAAATTCAATAAGAACTAAAACATTGATCATAGATGAAACAATTGTATTGTGTCACGTATTACTTACCCACCTGTACTCTTGTACTGTATGCATTTAATTATTCTAAGGAGTAAATGGATGACGACGTTATAAAGATACCCGAATTTGTGTGGAGGGAGGGACCGGAACCATGGAGTAATCTCACCCACAGTATATCCAGATAGGATTAAAGACCCACCTATTTGTCACACTAAAAACAGTGCTATATGAGCCTGAAATCTAGTCTTCATGCCCACCAGTTTGGGTATAGGTATTCAGTAAAGGAAAAATGTAATATAATAATCATCAAAATGTCTATACAAGTTATACGTTTATATTATTTGATCAAAAAATATCATTTACTTTGAGAAAAACTCCTTTCCCACTGATGTAAATGTAGCTTTTACACGGTTAAGAATACGGAAGATAACATTTAAATAGGTTCAATATTAATTTTTTTTAATTAAAAGCTATTGGGCTTCTTAAGAAAATGCGGATTGAGTTATATATGTAATTAAACAGTAATGATATTTAAAAAAAACTACATATTTGGGGTTGAGATTGTTTAATCACACATTGACTGGGATGAAAGTCTGGATATCTCATTTGGCAGAGCAGTTAGCATGTAAATTTGGAAGAGTAGGCTAAATTCCCTCTTCAAATATTATTTTGATTAATGCAATCACTTAAATAGAACATCTTATAAAACCACGTGTTGAATTCTATAGATTGAATCTATTGTATCTACCGATTTTTCAAATATATATAAAGTTTGTTCTATTTATAAAAAAGTATCACTTAACTAATACGCACTAAAACTATATGGGCCTACTAGCCATCAAGTCATGACTAAAATATTGATTAAAGTTTGTACGAAAAAAATGTCATCTTAATACTCATCACTTTCTGGGTCATTGCAGATATTTTGGTTAATGGCCTTTCAATCCTAGATACCTTCTCCCTGTAAAATGTTTCTAGATTCTCAGCATATCAAAACAATCTCATTCACATACAACCATTTAGTATGAATTTAATTTGGAGAGAGTTAGACACCAAATAATCGCGGGTCGGATGAAGACACTTCTTTTGTTGCGTTGTAATTAGAAGGTGGATGTTTCATTTCTTTGGGATAAAAATAGTATTTACGACCTTTGTAGGCCTTTACAGGAATAGCCTGGTCATTATAATCATCGGCAGGATTGTAAATATTATATATCTTTTGATTGTAATCATTCGGAAAGGAAGTTTTAATATCGTAATCGTCATAATATCCAACATATTCTTCTGAATCTAAATCTTCACTTGCAAACGGTTGGTAAGGATATTGTTCATCGTCTGAGTATGGTTGGTAAGCTTTGTAAGGACTGTTATACAATTGTGAGGGATGGTCTTTATATGAATCAAATTGATGAGGAGAGCCATAATGACTATAAGAGGGCCGTTCATATAAAGGCATAGCTTTAGGTTGGTAAGAGGAATAAGACTTATAGATCGGTCCTTTCGTGTAATAACGGGGGTAAAAAGAAGGCTTGTCACCTTGGTACCAGGATGAAGACCTGCGGGGGATGTAGCTGACCAGATTCGGATAGTAACAGGCCTGCTTGTGTAGGAGGGGCGTTGGCCTGTAGTAATATTCATACAGAGCCGAAGGATCTGTGTCCTTGTGTTTCTGGTGGTCACCTGTTTCTTTAGAGTGTCCTTGTTTCTGGGTTTTTTCGGAATCAGAGTGATGACATTTATTTTTGTTGTCTTCTTTTGATGATGATTCACATGATAGTCCTATTGAGGTGATGGCCATCAAGACGAGATAACAGGGTAATAATGTCTGAAAAATAGAAATTAACCTTTTAGAAAAAAATAAACAATTGTTTGGTGTGAAACTCAAAATATAGTAAACAAAAATATTACTAGTTGATCTCTATGTTATAAAAAGTGGTATCTTACTTCACGTGAAAAAATTTATATAGTTTTCAATAACAAAATAAATAAAAGTAAAAATATTTTGTCCAAAAATATATAAATCTACTGGAGATTTGAGGAGTTTACATAATCATGAGTTACATACCCTGTACTCATTACAAGACATTGTAGTATGATAAAGTTCTAATAATACTTGTGTTTCGGGACTACTTGAATCTGTAGCTTAGTTTGAGGAAAGATTGGCCAGTACTAATGTACCATTGCACGTGTGATACCCGAATATATTAATCGCACATCTTTTATAAATAGGCTCTTTCCATGTCCTGATGAGATGAGGCGATGACAATAGTGAATATGACGGGATGAAAGAAGAGGAAAATCTTAACTTAACTTTTGCCAAACCAACCACACACTGGTGACCATAGAAATTTATTCCCCTTTCGATTAAAATCCACTGGTAGTAGACGGGATTCGATCCAGGACCTCTACGTCAGTAGCCAGGGGCTCTGACCATAATACTACGAGGCCCGTTACTTGACGTGTAAGCCCATGTGAATAAAAATTGTTTTAGTAAGTTTTTAAATGTTATTTTAATGCTTATTTGATATTTATTTCTGATTTAATTTTTTTTATAGTACAGTAAAATGTGAATGGTGCTCCTGGTGACACGTCGTAAATGAGTAAATATTTTTTAACACCTCGACCTACTTCTTGTTCAGGTTACACTCTTATATACTAATTACGTTAATGATGTAGGGGGGGAGGAAAGTTGAATTTAAAGACAGTGCAAATGCATTTGCAGGCAGTGAGAATGAAAAATATTTTAGAAATAAACATTCTTTGTACATCCAACCGGGGTTCAAACCTCCATTTACCTTTCATCAGCGGTATAGTGTATTGTGAGAGTGATGCCTTAGACCATGGAGCCACCGATGCAGTTAAAGCAACTTTTACAAATATTTATTTTATATTAGTGTAAAACTTATAACTTGTATAAGAATCTATTAATAATCAACTTTTTTTTAACACCTCATGATTGAAAAAGAGTTACTATAATTTTGTTTAAAAACACTTTATATCAAACTAATGCCTTCAAAGAAATTGCTTACCGCTACTAGTGGCCTTTTCACTAACTGCTTATTCTTGTATTAAAAAGTGGCCATATAAACAATGAAACTATGTATTTATCCAAACTAGTGACCACGTAATTAATTTCAGTGTTTACCCCAACTAATGGCTGTTTCATTACCTAAGTGCTTAATCTAATCAGTGATTAGGTCACCAATTAAACTAAGTGCTTGTCACGACTAGTATTCCCGTCTCTAAGCTAAGTGCTTGCTCAAATTGTTTTCACGTAATTAAATTACGTCATCAAATAAATTGATCCCATTACCTAAAACTCAAATTTTCAACGAAACAAAGTGCATACCGTGAATAGTGACTGCGTCATCCAAAGACTTAAGTGCTTGCCCCAATTAGTGATGTCATCAAAGAAACTAAGTGTGTATGCTAAATATTAATAACGTCATTATAAAACTAAGTGCTACCCAGATTGTGTCATCAAAGAAACTAACTACTTAAGCCGTCAAATAAGTGCGCTAACAACTAAACTAAGTCATTACCCCAGTTAGCGTCATCACCAAATAAATTAAGAGCTAATCCAGACTAGTAACTACCTAGTTAAATAAACTAAGTGCTTGACCAGTCTAGTGACTGCGTCTAAAATTAAACTAAGTTCTTACCCCAAATATTAAGTGCGTTATCAAATAAACTAATTGCTTACCTCAATTAATAACATCATCATATAAACAAACTGCCATCCTGTATAGTGACCGTGTCATCTAAATAACTAAGTGCTTACCCTGTCTAGTGACCGTATCATCAAGGAAACTAAGTGGTTACCCTATATAGTGACCATGTCATCTAATAAACTAAGTTCTTACCCTGTGTAGTGGTTGTGTCATCTAATAAACTAAGTTCTTATCCTGTATATTGACCGTGCCATCTAAAAAACTAAGCGCTTACCCTGTCTAGTGACCATATCATCTAGGAAACTAAGTGGTTACCCTATTTAGTGACCATGTCATCTAATAAACTAAGTGCTTACCTTGTCTAGTGACAGTGCTATCTAAAAAACTAAGTGCTTACCTTGTCTAGTGACCGTGTCATCTAATAAACAAAGTGCTTACCGAGACTAGTGGTCGTGTCATCTTGTTGGATTGTATTGCTCTTCACGACGATTGTATGTGCTCATACTTGGAGTGGGAGACCTTTTATACTCTAATGTGTGCTCCCCGACAAAGCGCAGCACAGCTGTTGCGCAAACTCAGAGAGATAGCAACCAAAATCCAAGATTGCCAACTTGGGAATCACTCAATAATTAACAAATAAACATAACATTAAAATGCATTAAAGGTTTGGTAAAATAAAAACTCGTCTTTATTTTCTCCTTTTCAATTCCGTCAGACAACCCATTAAAAAAAATCTTTTTTTCAGCAAAGCATTTTTTTTCTCCATATAAAAAATCTTTATTTTTAGTACCACGTTTTACTACCCGTTAACCTATTTTATACAAATAAATTAAGGTAAATTTTAGTGTGATTATTTTAAAAGTAGCAAATTAAATTTAGGATAATATACATTACAACTTACATCCTAAATACTTAAAAATTAATTTGTAAGAATGTTAACCATATACGCATATGTACTAGGTATGCCAATGTGTTAGAGATGAGGAGAAGGAATATTGAGAAATTTTACCCACATTTGTGTGAAGGAAGAATGTAAAAATTAAGAAATGTGCTCAGTTCACTTGAATGTGATTCTAACCCCGATCTCCTCGTCATTGGCAATTCAAGTATTTAAGAGAGTATTGGGATACCTGTTGGTCTAGAGGTAAGGTGTCAGACTTCCATACTGGGGGTTTGGGGCTCAATCCTCGGTCCCGGCACGGATTTATCTTATTGCCAAACCCTTCCTTCACCTCTGACAGGCCGTGTATTAATCACAACTTGTGAATGTGTGGAATTCCGGGCCCCCACCGTGGTTCGGATTCCACGTTAAACTGTAAGTCCTCCATTTCGTCTCAAAATCACCCTACCATTACACATTAGCGTAAAAATTCCAGGCCCCCACCGTGGTTCGGATTCCACGTTAAACTGTAAGTCCTCCATTTCGTCTCAAAATCACCCTACCATTACACATTCGCGTAAGTGTGTATAACCCGAATGGGTAGTAAGACGCGGTGCTAATAATAATAATAATAATTAATAATAATATTAATCATAGGAGAGTAGTGACTTAGATGATTAGACCACTAAAGTGGGCAAAGAATATCAAATTTATAATAATGTATTGTTATATACAAACCAATATATTAACAAGGTATTTATAGCTATTTATTTTATGTTTGCTTGTTAAAATATTAGTTTACTGTGCATACGGGTAAAAGTAATGTAAATAAAATAGAATGTACCACCAGTTGGTGAAATACGGCTGATTGGCTCAGCGTGTGACGTCACTCAATACAGTAATGTTTTTACTAATATTTTTTTTTATTTCAATTAATTATGATAAAGCCAAATATAAAGTTATCTTCATGGAAGTATTTTTATAGGTTTTTGATAACACTTTTGGTTGACAATATAGTATTACTAATAAAATAATTGTTTCTACATAGGCTAACATTGTCAACCTCAGAGGTCTTGAGGTAAAGTGCTCACGTCAGGACTAATTATCCATGAGTTCAAACCCAGCTGAGGTCGACAGATTATTCACTAGTGGTAAAAATCCCTAGTACAACTTCCTTCTGATGGAAAACCATCATTTCCATGTCGATTGTGGTATGTAAAATAACCCTGGAAGTTAAGTAAAAATACCTTTCCGGCAAAATTGGTTTGCCCTTACAAGATCGCTCATAAAAATGTAGGATGGGGTGTAGGGGAACTACCACACTTTCTGAACGCCCCTAGTATATGAGATTTGTACCAGATGGTGCAGGCAACACTAACCAGATAAAGGGCTGATTGCGTGGCAAGCTACGGCACACATAAAACTAACGCTCGGGTTGTGGAATGTAGGGAAGGTGAGAAAAGGACAGTGTTTTTTTAAGTTTTTTATGGAAAAAATTATTTTTGTCAAAATAAATAAAGGATCACTTTAGTAAAAACATAGAGATTAATTTTCTTCACATGGTGAAGTTAGCAGTTTTTAAATATCTGTCATAATTATAATGTAATTAAATGACAAACACTTTAAAAACAATATTTGATTTAAACCTAAAATTAAGAATGCTTTAATAAAGAGCAAACAGTTTTAAAAAAATTGATTTTTTTTTTCAAAATCGTCTACAAATATTTTGATTAAATTTCATATCTAGTCGTTAATTAAGATCCTAAATAAAATGACTATTCTCATTTCCCTATGAATACGACTTTTAGGGTGCTTTTCAAAAGAGGAAAATTCCGTAACTCCGTAACTATCTGAAATACTAGAAAGCTTGGCATTGCAAAATTGTAGTACTATAAAACATAAAAACTTTCATCCAAAATATATTTTTATAAAATCAATAATTTCTGAGATATTGGCAAATATATTAATACCATTTTGTGAGCTTTAGTTGTACAAAGATACTACTGAAGTTTTGACGCAATAATTCTCTAATGCCTTAGAATAAGTAAATAAGAAATTCTCTTAAATGTTGATGTTTTTTTCCTTTAACCTAATAAGGGAAGTGTTTGTACAACCATTATTTATCCCTATCATTTTAGACTCTTCAATTTCAACTATTTTGTTGGTCGAACTGTATAAATAAGAAAGTTAATAGTTTTGCGATGACCCGAAGATGTGCTACCCATAAAAAACTGTCAAACACTTTAAAGGGAAGTCAAAATTTTAACACGAAGTGCTGACCCTTGTGGACCAATATTGATTATTTTTATTGGTCAAAATATACAAATGAGGACTTTAATTCTTTAAAGATAAATCGTCAATTTAAAACGGGGAGTCAAAAAAAGGTTTTGTGTTAGTATAGTGCAATTTGTGCTTGAATTTACCAGTGTATATTATTTCGTTTCAAATATGTTACGAGTTTTGAGTAAATATCTTGATTTTTAGACAATGAAGCGAGCAGGTCTGTGCACTATTATCTTGCTCTTAAAATAAAGTATATAAAATATGATTTTAAATGTAACATTATAAACAAGGCTATTAATGTCTTTATAGCCTTGTTTTTTAATGTTACATTTAAAAAACATATTTTATATACTTATATCCTAATGTTTTTATATTTATGTAATTTATTTGATTTATTTAACAAGGACTCATTATCCATGAGTTCAAACCCAGCTGAGGTCGACAGATTATTCACTAGTGGTAAAAATCCGTAGTACAACTTCCTTCTGATGGAAAACCATCATTTCCATGTCGATTGTGGTATATAAAATAACCATGGAAGTTAAGTAAAAATACCTTTCCGGGAAAATTGGTTGGCCCTTACAAGATCGCTCATAAATATGTAGGATGGGGTGTAGGGGAACTACCACACTTTCTGAACGCCCCTAGTATATGAGATATCTACCATATGGTGTAGGCAACATTAAACAGATAAAGGGCTGATTGCGTGGCAAGCTACGGCACACATAAAACTAACATTCGGGTTGTTGACTTAATAAGAATAAGTTAGTTAATATTAGTGACAACCAATGGCTGCAATAAAAAGTTTTATGCTGACTGTCATCCAACCCTTCTCGTTCGCTAGTTTTATTAATTCTGGAGCAGATAAGATGTAAATAAATGTTCTATTTATAAGAACATGGTGGTAAAGGCATTTCATAGAATATCTATATTTGATAGTTTACTTTTAAAGTGCGAGTGAGTGAAAATCATGTGTATTCACTACGGAAATTTTGTTCAAATGTTAGGGTTTTTGTTTTTGTAAATTTTAAGTTAATTTTAGATTATTTAAGTAAATTTGAAGGTCGCTACAAAACATTTCTTTGGGACGTATAGAATTAGAGTGGGAAACAATTTAGGAAAACCAATAGATCCAACTGAGCTTAGAAATGTAGTCTCCCCATCATCAGTCTAACATGGGAGTCACGCCTTAGACAGTTTTATATATATATATATATATATATATATATAGGATATTTTTTTAGCACCGCTTCTTACTACCTGCTCTGGCTATACGTTTATATACTAACTAAGCTAATGGTTTTAAATATGATGAATTTTATACATTTATAGGAAGTTTACCTGGATTTTGGTGGAGGGTGTGTGGGAAAAACTTCCCTCAGTGTAGCTGAGCAAGATTTGAACCCCGTTCTCTCCATCATCATCTACTAAAGTTAATCATAAGTCTATAGTCTATAATTACCTCCACACAAGATGCTATCTATCGATGTACGTGACTTTCAAAGATAGGTCCAGGCCCAATCAATCAATAGAAATCAATAATTCAAAGACTAATTATGTTTTTTTGTCACGTTCTATTTCCCATTTCGTCATCCTCCCTCTCACCTGGTGGGGTATGTTGTTAGGGCAATGACTCACTCGGTGCTAAGGAGACATGACGGGCCTTTCTTTGAGTTGTTTACCATCAAGACGTGGATAATCGTAAGCTTAGTCAACACAATTGAATCACAGGCACAATGAAACGTTAGTCTAAATACAAAACAATCGTACAGTCGTATATACTGTACTTTTCCATAGTCTATTATTAGAGTTTAAACGAGAATTTTACAAAATAGATTGTCAGTAAACTACCCCCAATATTATTTTTTTTTAGAAAAACAAACTCATACAAATAAAAAAACACAATCCATATACTGATTTTGAATATTTTGAATAAAATCATAAAAGCAATTTTACAATAGTTTCATATTTTCAAAAATTATAAATAAAAAATCACCCTTCAATAAATGTTACTCCTAAAACATGTATTGTGTTCTATTTATCATTTAAGACATTTCCCAGCTGAAACATAGATTTTAACCAAATTGTTAGTCACTTTCGAAATACTTTAAATTTTCATAAAATATTCATCAGTAGATTACACTTAGCTTTAAAATTATAATCATAATCACGATTTAGCTTTTCAATGTTAAATTTGAATTGAATTCCTAAAATTATGGCAGCTGTAGCCCTAGGCACAGACAAAATTGTACAACCCCGTTTTTTAAATTAGTTTCACGTAATACGTCAAGATACAGCATTATCTAGAGGTAGAAAATGCTAACGATTAAAATACATTGTCTATAATGATTATAGTTGAAAAGGAATAAAAAAACTAAGAAAAAGTAGGTGATTTAGAATTAATATTGTTTCACACCTCTTCTTACTACCTGATCGGGATGTCCTAATTTTTACACTAAGGGGTTAAGTATGAGTACGATATAGTTCAGAATAAACGTACCTCCATTTAAGTAGAGGGAGGGTGGATAATCAATTTTATAGTATCTCAGTACACATCCCCATCAATGACAAACCAGAATAAATAATAATGATGCCTTAGCCCGTGTGCTCACAGATATTGAAGCTACTTATTTTTATTAATAGATTATTAAATTGCTGCTTGTAATTAGGCGAGACTGGGGCTGGTCGTTAAAATAAATTTATTTCACAAGCTTTTTTTAATACTAAGCCTAATTTGATTTAATCTATAAATATCCGGTTAAAAACTAGATTGTGTAATGGGTAATCAAATAAAATTAATATAATTTCATTTTATAACTATGTATTCCGTGAATGGTTAAGTTGTTACAGTGAAGGGGTAATTTTCTACATCGGCTTACAATATGTATTTCAAGTAGCTTTTTAAGACTAAAAAGAACAGCTAAAACCATTTATAATAGCAATATAAAGATAATTACAAAATATATTTTTTCAACCCGTTTCACTTTCTGTCCAAGCTAAACCCATTACAATACAAAAATGAGCATTGATGAGGAAGGAAGGACTTCATAGGAAACGTACTCACATGAAGGAAAAGAGGAGAATCATTTAGGAAAAAACACAACTTTGGTGAGGTGTGAGTATGAAAGCAACCATATTTTAAATTGAATTTTTTTTATCATATTTTTATTTTCTCTCTCTACCATATTTTATCTTTCTTTTCTTCTCTTCTTCACTAGTTAAACATGTTATTTCTGATGGGTCAGTTAGAATATCTGAACGAAGCGCTTTGCAACGTTAGGTTTTCTGGTATTACAAGACTGGACATATCCCACTTACAGAACCAATAAGAGATGGGGACTAAACAGATATATATATATTTAAATTTCAAATAATCTTGGAATTGACATTTTTCCCCATTATGAGACTTTCTCTTTAAATGAGAAATTTAAAAACTATTATTATATTATTTACTTTAATTTAGTTCAGAATTCAGTAATAAGTTATGCTAATGAAATATATTTTTATTTGGATAAATTAATTATACTTTCCAAATTAATGAAAGCCAAATAATTTAAAATGTTTAAAAAACTACACTTTATGTTTCTCACCCCATGTTTAGAATAATTCCTTAACAAAAAACAGACGTTTTCTTCCGAAGCGCGACAGACAGCTCTGTACACTTTCTTTTTAAGGAAGTTCTAAGTTGATTAAGGTCGTGCGCAAAAAATATGTCATTTTTAGAAGGAAAAAAAAGTTGTAATACAAGAAGTTATAGTCAAATTAGGATCCAAGTTTTTCGAATTTTAAGTGAGGAAAGTTATAGACCTACGTGTGTCACCATTTGTATATTATTTCTTAGAGATGAAAAATTAGTGAACGTGCTTGGTATCATTTATCTCTCTTAATATAAAATTAATGTATGGTTCAGATTTGAATGTTATGATACTTGTAGTGACCATTTAAGTACATATTTCTCAATTTTCAAGGAATAATAGATTTAAATTATATAAGGCTAGCTTTATTAAAGTTAGGGTTTTATTGAATTAAATAACGTTATATAAAGTTAAATAAAGCAAGTTAGAATTAAGTTAGGTGAAGTATGTCTAGTTTTTTATGATCACGTTTGAATAATATGTCCCACACAAAGAGTTGGCTTATTAATGGATATGATCCGCATCGGTGGGCACGCGGACTAAATCTAAGATTTTTCTAGTCTGGTTTAGCAGTGACGAAGAGGTCAGAGTCATACATTATTGCTCACTTACTAAATGGTTTTAAACTCCCCCTCCACGCAAAAGGTGGGATTGATTTCCTTTCATCAACTTTGGTGGTCTTGTGGTAAAGTGCTCACCTCATTACCGCATGTGTGTAGGTTCAAACCCATCTGAGGTCGACGGAGTTTTCTCAGGTTAAAAAGAACTGTAGCACAACTTCCTTCGGAGGGGAAGTAAAGCCGTCAGTCCCATTTCTATTGTGGTATATAAAATAACTCTGCAAATTATGTGACAATACATTTCTCAGTAAAATGTGTAGGCCCTTTCACCCTCGCTCATAGAGATTATTGTGGTCTGATATAATCAATTGGTCCAAAAAGGGCTCTTTAAATACCTCCAATAAAAATACTTTAAATTATACCTCCATCATACATCGTTATTATAATTAAATTCAGATAACCTGGTCGGATAGTAATAAGTGGTGCTAAACACAAATGTTATCTATGTAGGAGTTAGCTTAGCTCTGACATGGACATTCAGTATTCGATTGAACGAACTTGCCCGGTAATGAACCCATGCCCTTAAATGAAACACTATTTTGGTCACGTTGGCATCCAATATACACGGTAATCAAACTTGGTAACTATTACAAAGCCAACTCTTGTCACCCGATTGTCCGCAAAGCTTTATGTCAACATCACATACGACGATGTATGTCCACTTACTTCTGTTATTATTTACCAAACATAAACAGTCCTTTTATTAAACAAACCAGGCAGTTACTGAAGGGGTTTTGTACGGCCATACCTTAGAAATATTAAACAATAATAACTTGCGTTGGCTGACGTATGGTATAAGGCGTTACTATTGCAATAAACTATACTGCCGATGATAGGGAAATTGAGGTTCGAATATCATTTGGATGTACCGTGGGTGCTTTTCCAAAACAATTTTCCCATATACCTTTACGCAAATGGGGATAAATTTCCTCTAAAGATATAACCTTCTTCATACCTAAAACTATTAGAGTAATTAATAAATAAGTGTATGGCCCGGACAGAAAGTAAGACGTAGTAATAAGAAAAACTAATAATAAATTTAATTAAAATTCATCTTTTTGAGATATTAAACAAAAATAAAATATGTTAAAACTAGGACGTAAATCAAAATTATCTGTATTATAAGCACGTATCCTAATCACATTAATGTTTTAATTATGAGGAAGTTTGAAATAGGCAGTGTACCCATATTTTCTTGGAAAAACCACCATCAGTACAACCGACCTAGATTCGCATCCTTATATCTCCGTTATAGTCAATATATTCTATTTTGAGAGTGCGTAGGTGACCTGGAGGTCTAGGGGTAAGGTGTCATACTTCTGTGCTGGCGTCCGGGGTTCAATCCTCGGTCCCGGCACAGATTTATCTGATTACCAAACCCTTCCTTCACCTCTGACAAGACGACTTGTGAATGTGGGGAATGCCAGGCCTCCACCGTGGTTCGGATTCCACGTTAAACTGTAGGTCCTCCATTTCATCTCACAATCACCCTAACATTACACATTAGCGTAAGTGCGTATAACCCGAACGGGTAGTAAGACGCGGTGATAATAATAATAATAATAATAATAATAATATTGTGAGAGTGACGCCTTAGACCAAAAGGCCACTGAAGTAGGTAGTTGGGAAAGGAGTGTGAGGTATTTAAGAAAATTAAAAGTAATTCAAATAATACTACACAATAATATAAACCCTATGCTAGTTAAAAACACCGAAAGAATATTATGGACGCGTACGTCTTCATTTTCGATTTTAATAAAAAAAAACTTTTTATCAAGTGAATAGAACAAAATTACTAAAGGTTATATTTCACAGTAGTTTATTAGTAATGTATACAATCTAAACTTGATCAAAGTCAACATCATAAAATAAGACTTAGTGAGCTGTAAGTTACCTTCCTAATTCACACCCCATTAGTGCAAATATGATAGTAGTCTGGACGGGTATTAAGACTGGGTGCAAATAAAAAACAATATTTGAATTGTGTTTTTTCCACAACTGGATGACGCCTAAGTTTGATTTCTTTGCTGTATTTTATTTGTCGATGTTCAGAATCCACAAAAATCATTTGAGGTATTTTTAAGAAACCTGTTCTTTTTAACCCCAACTCATTTTTTCTTGAAGACAATTTAATGTTCTCCGAAGTATTTTCAGCAAAAATGGGGAATATAAGACGCCAGTATTTGAAGGAAGCGACCTAAGAACTAAGAACGCATCACTAGGCCATTGGCATATTTAAATTGATGTGTTAGGTATAGATGAGGAACTAGAATTTAGAGAAAGTGCATACATTTTTGTTAAAGAATGAATGACCATTTAATAAATAAACGCCTCAATACAATATCCTAGGACTATAACCCTGAGCCTCTTTGCATCAACAAGCCAGACAATACGAGACTATAAAGTATCGGTGGTTTCATCGTTAGATAGAATCTACTTGGACTCGAGTGCTGGTGTAAGAGGGAGTGGGGTCAAGTCCTGGTTGGTTGTAAAGATGGTATTATTTCTTAAATATTTTCTCACTTTATTTTCCCACAAATGCGAGTTTATTTCCTATAATTTAAACCTTACATATCTTTATCATACAAATGTCAATATGAAGCCAGCGCGAACAAAAATAAGATGAAATAACACTTTTTGTCAGCGTAACCATCAGTGCAGATTAATCATCACTCTTTATTTTAGAAATAGATCATTGTTTCACCATTTGAGGTTGATACCCCTTTAAAAATATTATGATATTGATATTCATATTTTATGAAACCATATCAGCAAAGATTCTCTCCTCTAAAGATTTTATTATGTTTTTAATATTGTTAAAGTCCCTAATGACCTCATTATATTGGCGGACCTATAAACCCAAATAATAATAAGTTTTAGTTTTGAAAATATCCGATCACAGATGGGCATTTTTTTTTTTCAATTTTGAAGCATTTGTTATACATTTAACTGACTGCATATAAACACAATTTGGTTAAACCACATAACCAAATTATTTTCTATATAAAAGGCCTACCCAGGATTTCAGTTTACTTTCTGATATAAAGAAAGTATTATGATCGAGAAAATTTTACACCTCAAGATTATGATAGATTTTTAAACTT
This sequence comes from Timema shepardi, assembly GCA_902151425.1. Taxonomy (NCBI): domain Eukaryota; kingdom Metazoa; phylum Arthropoda; class Insecta; order Phasmatodea; family Timematidae; genus Timema; species Timema shepardi. Next base: position 41,559 of record CABFVX010003399.1, read on the forward strand.
TATTTGGTACCGGACTCAAAAATGAGGTTTCTAATTGTGTATGTTCCTCTGTCTGTACCTCGGGCTACAGCTGGATATATTCGATGGATTTCATTCAAACTTGACATTTAAATATTATATGGTAATAATTATATTTTAATTATTAGTACCAAATAACATTTAAATGTCGAGTTTGAATAAAATCTATCGAATATATCCAGCTGTAGCTGACGTACAGCCAGAGGAACAAACATAATTAAAAAAAACTTTTTTATTATTATTTTAGCTACAAAATTATAGATAGTTTATGGATAAGTGATTTTTTAAAAACTAAAGTTTTAAGAAAATGGCTTTAGCAATTTTTTATAGAGTTTATATATTCGTTGTATACATTTGTCATGATAAACAACACTGAGTACTTTTTTTTTTCAATAGAAAAGATATTCCCTTAAAAGTAGTTTACAAAGCATATGTCAGTCAATTTATTTTAAGTGTGAGGGAAAACTAATAATCTTGGATGCATAGCTAAAATATAGTGTGTGGGACAAGTGTCTCATGATGACGTGTCATAACAGGACCTCTCCCTGATATTTTGTAATATTAAAATCCTCTTAAAGCAATTTAAGAATTTAAAAAACATTATTCGCACTCACCCATGTCTGCCCTTACATCAGTACAGTGCTAATATAGTCATTATTCAATTGTGGGTCTAGATTTCATTATATATATATATATTTTAATAACTAAACAATTCATGTCGAGTTTATTGGGAAAAAAAGTTGCTATTTTGACAAATTTGAGTTATGCCACACTTAAATATCTAGGCTATCTTTCTTTCAACCGCAAACATCGACATTCGAGAATTGTACAATTTTTTCAGACGCTGTATTCTTTTTATCAAATTGCTTGTTTAAATGTATGCTTTTTTATGATTCAAACGATTACATTTAATATTTAAATAACGATAATTTAAACTTTAAAGAATACGAGTATAAGTCAGACAATATATTTAATTATCCTTGAATTTAAAGAACAAAAGTTTCCCATGAATTTAACAACTTTTTATTAAACGGATCTTTTTTAAATTGAATGTGAAGGTGTTGCAGAACTGTATAACTCACCATCAGATTGAATTACATTTAGAAATTCTAGAAAATAAACCTTTTATTCAGTAGAGTATGTCAATAACATATTAAAATGATAGATGGGACCCTTTTGAGGGTGAACTTTTGAAACAAAATTTACAGTTAATTAAATTTTTACTGAAGTTTTTTTACTACTTCTGTTGTGTTTTTTTTTATCTCGAAGAACAGGGGCAAATGGAAGGAATGTAGTGCAGCAAATATAATGTGAGAAATATGTTGCAAATATTGGCTAGGATTAAGGTTAACTGATTTATTAAAAACAAATATTAGTATTATCTCTCCTTCCCAATCCTCCAGCCCCTGCCCCCCCCCCATTCCCCATGTCATTGGTTCACACAGTAGAAGATATGTTTTTATTACAGCCAAGCACGTACGGCGTCATATACATACTAGTATATCCGAGTCGACGCCAGCTGCGCATGTTAAGTAGACCTGCCCGCATTACAATAATACTGGAAAGTTCAGCGAACTCTGCTGTGCAAGAATTGAACGACATTTGTTTTTATATATCACGATGTTTTTATATCGGCTGTGGGTGTCACGCCCTGAAAGCTCCGCTCCGAGCGTGGGCACGGTGTGACGTCTGATCTCCTTAGCACCAACCTTTCCACTGCTCTGCGTAGTCTCGTACCTACTATTAGCTATGATTCTCAAATTGAATTCTCTACTTCCCGATAGCGCCGATTCAATTACATTGTTTCATGACTCTTTGTCTTATAATATAGAGCAACACATTAGTTTTATATAATGCACGCCTCATAAAAATAAAGTTACATTAGTACATTATGTCGTCCGTAATAAATTATTTTAATTATAATAATTCATCTTTTTGTATAGAAGTTTTGTTCATTACTTCGTATTACTACCAGTTTGGGTTATATATCTATGTACTAATTATACTTATTGGCTAGGGATTAGGAAGGCTTGATTCAGAGAAAATTCACACGAATTTGCGTTTAGGTAAAGTGTAAAACTACATCTTTGAGACACGTAGCAGATGTCCAATTATCGTGCGTTACATAATAAGTGATATTTTATTTCAAAATATGTTTCACGTCAAAATTTAGATTAAAAGTAGCAGCATATCTCCCTATGAAATTATTTACCTTACATTTTAAGTTCTACCATTAAAAATAAAATTATAAAGGACATATTATTTCATTTTCAAAGACATTTAACATGAAATGTTTCAGTTTGGAAATACAAATAAATTATAACTAACATAGTTCTAAGCTTTTTCAAACAATCTTGTTCTAACCGGGTCGCAGCAGAACATTTTTAAATCATAGAGGATTGTTTTAGGTGTTTCTTTGAATTTAAAGAAATCAAATGGTATTTTTATTTGCTCCAAAATGATATTATCTAAACCTAATCGGTCAACTATGTTGACATTGAGCTCAACTCTGAACTCATATCCATCTCAGCTACCGTACGTAATTTAGGCCTTACTATCAATGGAAACCGGACTTGGACTAGCCATGTGACTGCTATATGTAAACAAACGTTTGCTACAATGCATACTTTAAAGAAACTCAAGCGATTTTTACCAGTAAATATAAAGGCCTTGCTGCTTTAGAAACTTGTTCATCCTCATTTTGATTACTGTGATGTTGTGTTCAGCGACTTAACGGAAACTCTGGCCACTCAACTTCAGAGGCTGCATAATGTGTGTGTTCGATAGATATTTAATCTGAAATATTGGTATCATGTTACTCCATACCTGTGGAAGCTTGGTTGTATGATACTTTAACAAAGACGTGAACTACATTCTCGTTTACTGCTGTGCAAAGTAATTACGACTGGCTTACCAAGCTACCTGGCCTCTCAATTTCAATTTCGACAAGCACAAGGTGCTCCCTACACTCAGTCAGCTAACTTGCTCTGTGTTCCGAGATGAAAAGCTAATTTTTATTTAAAATCTTTCGCTGTCTCATCTGCCTTAAGCTGGAACAATTCCCCTGTAAACATCACAGATATGAATGGGCTATCTGATTTTAGAAACAATGTTCAAGTTGAATACTGTTTTGGTTGCTTGTTTTTTACGTGTTTATCTCATTGCAATATCTTATATGTTTTATGTTTATGTGTATGTTTTCCTCAAATACTTGTCTGTGTTTTATTTAGCGATAATAATTGATAAATGCAGTGTATGTTAACTTAGAAAATTATTAAATGTAAGAAAAGGCTTATGCCTTAATTTCGCCAAGTAAATAAAAACAATAATAATACTAATAATAAACCAGAATGGTGTTTACTCCTAGTGCCCAAAATGCGGATGTTTGGTAATCGATTCCTATAAGATTTGCCATCTATATTAAATGATTATTGGTTTTCAGTATAACCCATTTTTATCAAAATAGCTTAAATGTGCATTAATTAGTTTTATAGATACAAATATTGTAAATCTAAAGGCATTATTTTCCTCCTTAATGACTACACAAAAATTATATTTCAAATAAAACTTGAGAAAAAAATATTAAAAAAAAATTATTTTTAAAAAATACAGGAATTATATTTATAAATTTAATTTGATAATATTATACCTTTAAGACGTTCCCTTTATTCCCACTTAACATGAACATTAAAAGTATAAAACTGTTATTTCCTAATATCAGTAGTATTTATATTATTGAAACCCTCACCGATTAGCTCACAGGCAGTAAGATGTGCTGTGGTTTTAAAAATAATGAGAGCGGTTTTATCTTTGGTTCGGAACACATGGAAATTAGTTACCGATTTATAACCCTCATGAACAGTATTGTAGGTACAGTCTTGGTTACAAAACCGGCCAACTTACAAAGGGTTAAAAGTTCAGAAACTTTTCAGCGGGATTGTACCGATCCAACAGTGCATGTAAATGAATGTATATAATCAGATGTAACACGATCTAACAAATATAATGTGTTTTTTCTACCCCTTCCAGAATCTCCTAGATGGCCTGAAAAAGCTGAAACTGTGCATACGTATAGTATAAGCCATGGGGAAGAACTTAACAAAGCCGGATTTTAGAGTTGTTTTTATTATTTAATACAAATAGAATGATGTAATATAGGTCACTCTAACTTTATGCACTATTACTTAATAACTGACAGAAATAGTTTTTTTTTTCGGACAGATATCAACCTTCCACTAGCTTATCAATTGATGGTTAGGTTTTGTTAAGTTGATTAATATTATAATCAACCTTACGTAGACGGACCTAAACACTATTCAAATATAGAGAGCAAGAATAACAAGGTTCAGTAGGCCATCGGGTGCACGTCATTAATATAAACATTGGCAGCTGGCTATGCAACCAGAGTGTCGAAAAAGTTATGCGGGCTTGCCTATGTTGAGACGACATCAAACGAGTTCAGTGGGACATAATACAAACATTCTGTTTGCGTCAGAGAGCCGCTGGAAACATCCGGTTAAGAGATAATATTGGTTTGCTGGCTTGACTTTCCGTTCGGCTGCACCCCGCTCTCTACAGAAATATTATTTCTGCTTTCACCTTTTTTTTTACACACATGGGTTCCTTTCTTATTGTTTGTTTTTTTAGCCCATTTCATTTGTAGAAGTAAAAATAACTAACGTGACACTCGCATCAGTGGAAAACAAAAGGTCAGGTTCATCTAGTCTGCATCATCAGTGATAGAGGAGGTCGGGGTTTAAATCATAGCCTATATTACTAAGGTTTTTTTTCCTTAGGTGATTTCCTATGAAGGTTTATTAGCCCACGTCTTACTACCCGTTCAAGCTATATGCATATTTACTAATAACACCAATGTGTTAGGTATTATCAAGGTTAAATTTAAAGGAAGTTTTCTAGCATTTGTGAGGAGGAAGAGTGGGAAACCATTCTAGGAAAAAAACACCCTCATTACACCTAACCGAGATTGGATCCTTGATATCCCCTTCATAAGCAATACAGTCCATCGCTATACTGATGCCTTAGACCACGCGTCCATCCAAGCAGGCTTCCCACTATCCCTTAATGCAAATGAGGGTGCATTTACTATAAATATACCTACCTCGTTCTTTTCAAATAACGTTATAAAATGGTGGATTGCCCGGACCAGAGATAAGATGCTGTGAATAAAACAAGCTAACGTAAGGACCAAGCATTTATGTGAGTGGTCTAGGGGTAAGGTGTCAGACTTCTATGCTGGCGGCCGGGTTTCAATCCTCAGTCCCGGCACAGATTTATCTGATTACCAAACCCCTCCTTCGCCTCTGACAATACATCTTGTGAATGTGGGGAATGCCAGGCCTCCACCGTGGTTCGGATTCCACGTTAAACTGTAGGTCCATTCATTTCATCTCACAATCACCCTACTATTACACATTAGCGTAAGTGCGTATAACCCAAATGGGTAGTAAGACGCGGAGCTAATAATAATAATAATACATTTATGTGAGCATCTCCCTCATTATCTCTTACTAACAGACGGATCCAAACCAATACTGAAACAAGCACAGGCACCTACTCATGCAACATAAAATAAATAATAGACCCTAAATAATAAAGAATAACTAATCAAACAAATAAAGATAAATCAAAATTAAAATGCATAGAATGATAAGGTAACCAACCCACTTTGGTGGCAGCGTGGTATAACACGCTACTCTCACAATAGACTAACCTGCCGATGATGTAAAAAAAAAAGCCTATTGCTATGTTCACCATGTTTAGCCACCATGGGCAGGCCTTAGGTCTGTTCACATTTCAATTACGCTACTCGGGTAAATATGAAGAAGATATAGATACAAATAAATGTAACAGCATTTTCTTGGTGAAATCATGGGAAATAATTTAGGAAAAATAATCCTCGTCACATCCAAATGGGTTTAAAGCCCTTATATTCCTTTCAGCAGCAAACCAAGCTATATGAGCCTGCCTCTTAGACTAGAGGTTCACCGATGCAGGTAGCAAGATTATTATTATTATTATTATTATTATTATTATTATTATTACTTCAAACTAATGATTACGGTAGTGCGTTAGGAATGAGTTAAGGTTGTAATTTAAACAAATGTACCAATGCTTGCATGGAGGGAGAGGGAAAAACCATTTTGGAAAAAATCCCCCTCAAAAAACCCGACCGGAATTTGAACCTCGATCTCCCTGTCATCGACAGTCTAGTCTAACACGAGAATGATGCCTTAGGCCAGCAGTTCCCAAATTGTTCTGCAAAGCACTAAGTGCTCCGAGAAGCACCTCCACGTGATCCGTGACGAGATATGAAAGAAAAATAATTAAAATTAATGTGACAAGATCTCAGAACTGTGAATTTGTGTAGCCATGAACTGTGCATTGGGTAGAAATTATTTAGCTTCTGCAGCGTGTTGTGAATCAGAGTAGGTAGAAAGTCTTATCAAGGTGAAGTGTATGCCATGCATCACTTCAGTCAACTTTGTCCGGTTGAACCTTCTTGGAACCGTGCAAAATATCGAGAACTTCGGTGAAATACACAGACTGCACGTAGCGAAACCAGACACAGAGACTCGACCCCGTCTCTGTGAAAACTTCACCGTGCTTTCAGATACGATTGATAGCTTCGATACATTTCCAGAATTTTCTGGGAAGTTTTTATTCCATATTAAAATCTCGTATCTCTTCGCACCTCCAGCCTTCAGACAGTTGCAGTTCAATCAGTATTCAGTCGAAAGTCGAAACTAATCAAATCGCGTTGTGAGCTATTTATTTATTCTTGTGGTATGGGTTTTCTAAGTTAAGTTTTTTTTAACAATTATGTCGATATAACTTTTCGGAACTTCTGTTTTGAGAAAGAAACACGTGACCATTGCAAAATTTTTTTAACACCTACATCGGTGACCTAGTGGTCTAGGGGTAAGGTGTCAGACTTCTATGCTGGCGGCCGGGGTTCGATCCCCGGTCCCGGCAAAGATTTATCTTATAACCAATCCCTTCCTTCACCTCTGACAAGACATCTTGTTAATGTGAGGAATGCCAGGCCTCCACCGTGGTTCGGATTCCACGTTATCACAATCACCCTACCATTACACATTAGCGTAAGTGCGTATAACCCGAACGGGTAGTAAGACGCGGTGCTAATAGTAGTAATAGTAGTTTTAACACCTACGTAGGAATTCAGAAAATATCGATTTCCTTTTAATAGATAGCTGGCTGAAATAAAGAGCCTTAAAAGAAAAAAATCTCAGTTACAATACCTCGAGTGGCCGGCGATAAAGTACAAGCATTTAAAAGAAAATAAAGTTTTCGGTGGAATTAATGAAAAATTGAAATCTAGACAGCTTTCCAATGGTAAAATAATTTTTAGAAGTATCTATACTCCAACATACTTGTAGATATCTTAAATAAGTTTCACGTTCACCCGATAAGTTTGCTTGATATTTTCAACTGTTATTTTCCAAAAGAACACCAAGAAAAAATAAAATAAAACTTTTAGGTTGTAAACCGATGCACTGATGTGTTGGAAAATCCACCCTGTATGACATCACAGCAGTATGAGTGATTTATTAATTTGATACCAAATTCTGCAATAAAAGATCATTTTGCAACGAGGAAGTAACTAACAGAATTATAGTTTCAGCAAAGAGACGAATTTGAAGCTTTGACAGATAGGGAAAAATCATCGTTCTGCCCTTTGCAACAACTTATTTAAGTAAATCAGGATTCTCTGCATATGTGGCTACAAAACAAAATACAGAGCCAGATATTTGGTTGCAGCCGTCCCAAATTTAACCAGATATAGGCACATTGTCCAAAACATAACAGTCCCATCCCTCTTGTTAAAATCTAAGTTTGCTGTCTATACTTTATCTTTTTTATGCCAATTAATTGTTTTATAACTGTAAAAATAGTTTTAAATACCATATCTATGTGGGTAGCCTATTGTGGAATAAACAATACCTGCTTTGGAAATTCTTTCTCACGTGTGTTGCGTTACTTGAGTTTTTTGTGGTTGTTTTTCATTTATGTAATTTAATAACATTTCAAATTAAATAAAACTTTATTTTTAACATACCCAAATGCTTAAAAATTTGTTTCAACCGAGAATACTGCTGTCATATGGCTTAGTAACTATATAGGTGCTATGTGAAAATATGGTCGCCCTTATGCCAAAGACGCGTATGTACAAAATTGATGTTTTAAGAAAACTGTATTTAAATTACTAGTTTTCAATTACTTCCAATGGGAAAAATTAAACTTATATTCAAATTTAAGCCATTTAGAAAATATAATTCGTGCTTTTGCTATACGATAAAATATCGACTAAAAACCTTAAAAACGCAGTTAGATAAAAACAGCTAAATATACAAATACGTGATTTTGGCATCAGGGCAAATATAGTGCTCCGTGACGAATTTCTCTCCTGAAAAGTTCTCCACGATTTGAAAAGTTTGGGAACCAACCACTACCTTAAACAATACGGGCACCAAAGTTGTTAAGACAATGTTACTTGATTGGTCGATAAAGAGTACTTATTTTATTTCAGGTTAGAAAGTTGCAGTAGAGTCATCAGAACTTTAACCGAAATTCATGCACAAACTCCAGAAGTAGCCTATCCACAAAAATCAATTAATAAAATGGAGCCGTATGAATAAAACAAAAATTTCAAATCACATGAAGAAAAAGATGACACAGCTAACATTCGGGGAGGTGGAAGAGTGGTTGGATTCTCATCCTGAGCTTTGTCAGGACTACTTCCTGCGGAAGACTGAGTTGTCCGCGATCAACACTTGGCTTGTGGCACACGGGTTCCTTACCATCAACGATTACGTCTCGTACAGTAGCAGGAGGGGCTCTGTATCCTCAGCCGGTGGTAGTGGTAACACGAGTCCTAACGGAAACTACCTGTTCGTGGCCGAGGATGCTGTTCAACCTCAACTCAGCCCCGCTGTGGGAATAACGCCGACAGTGGTTCTCAACGGCCATCACAAGCGCTCAAACTCCAAGAGGTGTCTACGCCACGACTTCGCCCGATGTAAGAGCAGGAGCGTGTTCCGGACCCATGAAGTGGATGGAGCCTGCACTAGTAAAGAGCATCCCGGGACGTCTTCGAGCAGAAGATCCTCCCTCAAGGACATGAGGAAGTAAGTTTGACGCAGGGTACTTCCGAGTGACTATGTGTTTTGCATCTCAATAGATAACGGGTGTTAAAGGGTGTTTATAGAAACTGTACACACCTTTTCATAGAGGGAATGTGGAGGACCATTTAGAAAATATTACCCTCAATATACACAGTTCGGACTCGAACTCAAATCTTCCCATCGCCAGCAGATCTGATTAGACAAGTTTAACACTTATTCCATGTATCCATCTACGCACGTGATTCGTAGTAAAACTAATTGTAAAAATAGAATATGTGACTTATTCTAATATCCGTTAAATATTTCTCTCCAAATTATTTCCCTGGTAATGAGATATTCATAAATATCTTGTGTTACGGTCAGATTTTAAAAAAATCTAACACCCTATCTTAATGTTCGTTCGATGTATCCACATTTAATTACATTAATGGGGTGGGTATTAAGAAGATTAAATATTGAAGAAATGTATTAGCATTATCGTATAGTAAGAGTGGGAAAATATTTATAAAAATAAAGCAACACTCAATTAGGTTTCAAACGAAACATTTTATCACAGGCAAACCAATTCAGAAAAACTTTAACTTTTTTCATCGTGCCCATCGATGAGGATATTTATGGTTAAAATTATCAAAGATATTTCCAAACAAGCCCTAGATAATTTTTATTTCTGTTTTTTGACTCACAAAGGTATACTTCTCTCCCACCCAACTCGATCAACATGCTGTCGCTGTTGATAGAATCCAAGATCCGTCTTCCCCAGTGCGCCCCGGCCCCTAACCGCTCCACCAAGAGGGACCAGCTGCGGACCCAGGGGGAGAGAGATTTCTTCCTAGGGATAGTCCGGGACGTCGCCACCGACCTGGACCTCAAGTCCTTGTCCCACAAGACGGTAGATAACCTCACTGTGCTTCTGGATGCTGACGGGGCCTCACTCTTCCTGGTGGACGGTCCCAGAGGAGGCAGGCAAACGCTGGTTTCAAAGGTGAAACAGTTATTTTGATTTACCCCTTAGTGTTTTTTCAAAAAGATATGGCAAGTATCGCCTAAAGCCTCCGTATTTGTTTGTTAATTAACATTGTTAGTATAAGCCATTAAGGGAGGATCCAGACAACCGGGCACCAGTGTAAAAATGTATTTTTTTAACTTAAATATTAATGTATTTATAAAGTTATCACGGCCTTAAAAAGGTGTGTTTTAAATTTTTTTTAAACTGCTAACACTAGGTTAGGTTAGCTTAGGTTAGGTATTTTTCATGTTTTTTTATGCGTTTGGTTTTAAAAATATACATAAAATATCAAGTAGTCTAACTTTATAAATACAAACAAATTAAGTTTCCTCTGTTATGATTTTTTTAAACTACTCCAAAAATAAATATTTACGTAAAAAAACAATCTTTACGTTTTTACACTGGTACCCAGTTGTCTTGGCACCCAGATGCCCGCACCTGGTTGGTTGCACCCAAATGACGGTACTAAGTTGTCCTAATACCACATAAAAAGTTTTAATTTTAATTTTTAATTAAAAATATCCAATAAAACAATCTCACATCTTAAATGTGTTTGTTGTGACCCCAACAAAACAGGCATTTATTTGATAGAGGAAGACTATAATTAGGTTTCTAGCACTGTGTAATCTTAGAAGTTCAAATTCTCGCGTAGAATTGTTGTTGACTAATTTTTTAATTTAAACCCCCAATTTTAATATTTTTTTATTGATCAGAAACTTGTTGATGATTTTTGCCTATATTTTGTTAAAAAATTTATTTGAAAATTAAAACCAACTTCTTAAATAATGTGGGGTACCTAAACGTTTACCATGCGTCTCATTAATCTACCAATTAGTACGCTTAAAACAAATTATTTCAGTTAAGGGTGGACCATAGTGAAACGCTTGTATGTGGTATACACGTATAAAAATACTTCGTTATTTAAAAGAAGCCATGTAATTATGACATGATGTCATTATGATGTTACATTTATCTACTTATATAGAGAGAATTAAGAACCTTTCATTTAAAGATTTAAAATAATTTACAAACAGGTGAAATTAACCTCATTTTCAAGGAGGCCTAATATAAAATGTAGCTCTGCACCAGAGTAAATGGCTTAAACATAAATCTAGCCCTCTTCAATACAATACAATCATATTTTAACACGGTCATAACATAGCAGTCTCAGATAATTTAAGATTATTTTAATCGTAAGTTTAAGAGCTTCCATTCATATAAGAAATAGTGCATGAGATTTATTTTAAGTAGGTGGCTCCATTATTTCCATAATGATTATTATTATTATTATTATTATTATTAACAACCTCTGAAATTTACTAATCATCTTATGAAAACGTTAAGGATTAAAGTAACTCATAATTATCCATTTCATATTTTAATATTTTAAAGATTATTATTTAATTTTTATTTTTCTCGAAACCTCAGAGAGAAAGAATTGCGATCGTCAAAAAAATCGAACTCGAGATTTTGATAAATGTTGACGTTTCATGACCCCCTGAAACAAAATAAAGTATTTTCCTCAATGCTACTTGTCTGTCTGCCCATCTGTCTGTTTGAACCTTGAGCTAGAGCCGAAACCATTTCACCAATTGGGCTAAAAATTGGTATCTGGGCTTTTCATAAATTCCTCGTATAATATGCTACCCTAAGTTTAAGGGTAGTTTACTGAAGGGTGAAGAGAGAAAAAAAATCAATTTTCTAGGAATTCGCTGTTACGATTTTTATTGGATTTTATATTTAGACATTATTTATCATTATAAACAAGATGGTAACTCAATTTCTTGTGAAAATGACTTTGAGGGTACTTTACATCATACATATTTTCCAATTTTCCCCATTTATACTCATCTATTTGAGAGCGAAATAACATGTTGTTGTAAAGTTGTAGTATTAATAAAGATAAAAATATTTAATTTGAAATATACTTTTATAAATATAGTTAATTATGATCCATAAGTATATATATATACTTTTTAATTCAGGTCTTTGAAAATGAATTTGACTCATACATTTGGTGGACAGAGGTCTTTCTTTTTTCTAAATTTTTCTGTTACAGTGCTCCTGGTTCCTAATATCATAGATTAAGTAACAGTATATATAATTTCATTTATGATATTTCGTGTAATGTTTCTATTATAATGTATATACTTATTATTCCGTTTCACAAATCTTAAGAGTTTTAGTACATTTTAAGATAAAGGCGATAAAAGGTCGGTTTGGTGCGACATATAATTTATTTAAAATTATTTTTTAATTAATTTTATAGTGTGTCACTTTTATATTCATACTAATTAAAGATATAAAATAAATAGTTTTTGTTTAAGTTTGTTAACTAAGTAATTTTGTTGTATGTATATATAAACAAAGTTCAAAGACGTGATGTTCAAATAATTTCCTTGATAAAACTAATTTGTATCCATATTGTTTGAGAACCAATGGTTTAATTAAAGTAATGATATAGCATGTATTCGTGTTTTTATTTGTAAAATGATCCAATACATATGAACAGATGTAGAATAACTGATAATCGAATCTACTAAGTGAGCATTTGAATTCTGCTTGGTTTTTGGTCCTCACTGTGGCTAAGAACGTGAACATTGTTATCTCATATATTTTAAAGCTTTCATAGACTCCGTTAAAAAAAAACTCCATGGTGTGACCTCGCAATCGAGATTTACCGACTGAGCAGTCGATGCTGTTAGTGACTATAGTGCCAACATTTGTGGATAGAGGGTGTCATATGGTCAGCACTGCCCTCGAATCACCGGTTGTTAATCTCAGTTTTCTAAACAGGAGCTGCTAATTAATTATCCGAGTAGGTCCTCATTTGTCCTCACAAGGATGAGTTTGACCCTGTTCCATAACCATTGTTTCATGGGAAAATTCTGGAAGTGCTGGGGATCAAACCCGGAACTTATAGATCTTATGTTGCCAATAATCTGACCACTAGACCACAGAGTTGGTTTCCCATACAAATAGTTGGCGATTTGAATACGTTAAAATTAGGGTTCAATGAAACTGTAAGAGGTTGGAGTAACCTATTCCCATTATGTTTTGTTTATTTCATCAATGTATAATCCATTGTATAGTGTTAAAGAATTAATAAAAATTACTTATAAAAGAAAGAAAGAAACTGTTAGAGTCATGGGTACAACCAGGATATAGTTTTGAAAATAGGGGTGGTAAGATCCGGTACCAACCGATAATCTATTAAGGGAAAGCCAATTTCCTCTATAAGCAATAATTTTAAGAATATTTTTAGTGCCAGTGCAGAGGTATTGGAAGGTTAAGAGGACTAAGTAGCCAGCCTCTTTCATTATTTTTTCCCCTCATATTATAGGATTTGAGATGCCAATAACCAAATATATTTTCATTTTTCATAATATTTATAAACATGGGGCTTTAATTTACAATTTATATAGATTTGAGTGAGAGAGGAGGCAGGTACTCTATAGAAACCCTCAACACCCTTTATATGACACCCTTTCAAGTGCAAATATAATATACTCTTGATTAGCTGGATTTTTATCTCCCATCTCCACACACTAACACTTCCTTGACAAACAAATACTGTATATTTTTAAATATTAACCATTCGGAATATTTATCAGACTAGAAGATCAAAATATATCCTTAGAACTTCACAATTTACTCGGAGGAGTAATTTTCACAGCTATACAAGATATAAAAATGTAATAGAAGTTACCAGAAAAATGAATGGGTAGCATACAGATTAATGGGGTCGCCTCAGCAATCGAGAAGATTATAAGCTCGGCTCTAATGTGATATTTAATTCTACGCTACATAATTTCAAAAATGTATGGCTCACGCCAAAATAAGGTTGAAATATTCCAATAGGGCTCTTGTAAAATTACTTAATTTTCATAGATTTCTTAAAAATATTTGCAGAGCTATGAGATTATGCTTGATGGAAAAGGGCCCCTAGATTCAACCTTACTCTAACAACTAGAGTATTTTATGTTAGACCCCAACATAAAATTGTAAGATATTTGAGAACTAGCAGCGAGCTTTTCTCTTTACCTTTAGATAAGAAGTTTTGTAATTGTACTCGTCCTCTTTATTAGTGACATGGTAATGGGTGGTTGTAGGTGAAGGGTGAAAATAAGTATAAGCTTAGACAAAATGGTGAAGTATCTCTAGAAAACTACACAGACCATTGTACTTTAAGACGTGTGGCCTGACAATGATTGAAACTTTCTTGATGATGGAAGGAAATGCCTTAATACATTTAAAAAAAACTGAGTTAGGTTTCATTCCACCAAAATAAAGCTTGTGTTTCTATGTCGAGCAGGTGTTTGACATCCACAGTGGCGTGAGCAAGTTCTTGTTGCCAGGGAGCGCCGTCGCCGGCTATGGGGATAACGAAGTCCAGGTTCCGTGGGGCGCTGGCATTTTGGGTCACGTGGCTGAAACTGGGGAAACTGTAAACCTACAAACTGCCTGTGAGGTTAGAGAGAAATGTATTTGTTATCATCATCGACAAACACATCATTTTGTTATTATATTGAACTATTTTGGCCCAATATACTTTTTTTAAACTACCTGTGTGTCTTTTTACTTCATCTCACTATCAATATGGAGCATTTACAACTTTTATTTAAACTAATGAGCTAAGTATGATGAAGGTAAAATCTATAAGAACATGAGCGTATTTACGTGGAGCTAGATTGGGAAACTACTTTGGAAAAGTAGCTCTTAGAATACTCGGCTTTAATTTTAACCCAAACCTCCTCGTCACAGGCAACCCAGACTACATGAGTATAACATTTAATCCGCATGTCCACCTATATGGGTATTTCCTGATTAAACACACCACTAAACATTACCTACATGTATCTATGTAAACCAGTTTTGCTCATATTCAACCTTTTCCCTATTTAATTATTCTCTTTTTTCTTTAATATGCCTCTCCTATCTGTGTTTCTATTATATTTGGAACTAAAGCCTAATAAATATATTTTTACTAAACTTTCAGTGATGAGTTGCTGTCAGAAAACTTTTGCCTTTGTTTTTTATTTTTATTTTGACTCGCCAATAGGAATTGGTTTCACTATGTTAAAAGAAATTGGTACCGTATTGTTTAAGCGTTAAGAATAGTGTTTTGCTTTCAACTAGTAGCACAATCATCAGTTTTTTTTCATGGAGTCACGAGAAAATATTATAATCGTGACACTTTTCGACCTAAAAATTATGATATATGTTGAAATTCTATGTGACCCCAAAATAAAAATAAATGGATTTTTACTGGTTGGTCTGGCGTTTTGTATGACTATATTTGGGGCAAAAAAAAATTTAAGCGTATTTCATCTTTGACTGAGAGAGTTATACTATCTCACTCGTTTGCCTGTGTGTGTAGAGTATTAACTGTTCTGGTGGCAAAAAACGTTGTCCAGGGTCCACTTATAGAGGTTGTCTACACGTCGTACTCGCAATTAGATGTTGTAATGATAGGGATTATGAAGGTGTGGAGCAGGAGTGGGCTTGAACCCAACATAAGCCCAATTAGCCAAACCCTAGTGACTGTTGGGATAATCTCCCTTTCGTAAAAAATATCCATGGTACCAGCCGGAAATCAGACCCGGAACCCCGAGGTTCATAGCCAAGTGCACTGACCATTATGCCATGGGGCTGGTTAGGGCTACATCTGAAACGGTTCGATGTATTTCGTTAAAACTTGGTAACTTGGTTGTTTTAACTTCAAAGCGAAATCATTATTTTAAACTTAGGTTTAAAATTGGCGGACTTATTTTTGAAAATTCTATTTCCAGAAAATGTATTCAGTGATTTTGTGTAGATTATAAACATGGGCAATATTTTACTCTAGTTGGAGGTCTGTCTACGATAGGGTGATTATAATACTAAACAACCTAACAAAACCTAACCTTAGAATACAATCATAATATGTATGTAAATATAAGTCTAAATTAAATAGGCGTGTTGAAAGCTACGTGTGAAGGTTATTTTTAATCAAACAAATCCTTTTTATTTACTAATATGACTACGAAACAACAAACAAAATTATTAAAACTTGTCACCTACTTATAATCTGCATTTTTCTTTTGATATTACATTAGAAGTTCTAGTCTGGTTTTTACTTGCTCTTTCAGTACAAATAATATGCCCACGAATTAAAATAATTAAATGGATAACGTTTCTATTTTTAATAATTTTTGTACTATATCAGTTTTCATTCAATCTTTCAACTTTTGGGCACCTCTTGAATGGTTCCTTTACAATTTCACTAAATTTCTGTTTTGTAGCTCATTGTAAAGTACTAGACATACATGCATATATGCATACTTACATACATACATATACACATGCATACATACATACATTCACACATACACACATATATACATACATACGTGCATACATACATATATACATACATACATACATACATACACATACATACATACACATACATACATACAAATACATATGTACATACATATACATATATACATACATACATATATACATACATACACACATACACACACACATATATACATACACACATACATACATAGTATTTTATTAATATAGATGATACATAGCACTGTATTTTTTTCTACCACTCTTTAGATGGTAGTCTATTATAGATCTACTATCGAGAAAATAAATCCGGCTATAATATCATTAAAAAGTACCTATCTACAATTGTGTTATTCATTTTAATTTTTAACGCGTCTAGTACCCGTTCACCCGAGTTATTACCCCCGATACAGACACCGTGCTGCTGTGTATGAATGTCAGTATTATTGTTGTAGGACCCTAGGTTTGACGATGAAGTGGACAGAATCACAGGTTACCATACAGACACCCTGCTCTGCATGCCCATCAGAAACGCTTACGAAGAAGTCATAGCAGTGGCACAAGTGATCAACAAAAACCCGGACATAGATGGCGGACAGTTTACTAACAATGACGAAAAGGTATAAAATACTACCTGCATAATCGTTTAATATCTATAATATACACTAATAATTCGCCAGTTTAAGGAATAAAACTGATGTTACTAACTAAATTCTTCCAACCACTATCGCTAGTGTCTTTCTTACAAACCTAATAAACATTGATTTTATATTCTCGGAGCTTATTTTCTCTTTTTCTCCTCTTCCAACCAACGTGTGACCTCTAAAGGAATGGTTAAATAAACCCACTCGCTGCATTTCTTATTCACCACCTAACTAACATCATCGTTCACCAAACTAACATCATCGTTATGGTTATTTATAGTAGAGCGGTAAGATTTGGAAGTAGTTTTTTAATTATAACTGTTTTAACTTATTTTCTAATTAGTGGATGTTCTTTAAATATATACATTCAACGTAGTATTTGTTATATTCAAGTTTAAATGTGAAATTAATATTTGATTTTACTCTTTTATACAATCTAATATTATTACAAAGGATGATGTTTAAGTTTAAAATTGTGTTATCTCTAAATATGAATAAAATGTATTTATTATATATTTATTGATGCTACAAATTTAACTAAGAATAAAATAATGGGCTACAATTGAATATAGTTATGTTTTAATTATCAACATTAACGTAAATATAGTTATTGTATCTATGTTTGAGTGGGGAAAATTAGGAAATATATGCTCAGTACCCCAGGACGGGAATCGAACACGTATCTATCCATCACTGAAATACTAGACTGGATTAGTCTGGCTTTTATCCTTCATGTCCACCGATAGGGATAATATAATCAATATGATTAAAAAAGATATACATTCCTTTTAAAACTTAAAATGCTTAATAAATAAAACAGTAAAATATGACAATAATATATGTTCCCGTTCTCCTAATTGCATCGCTAAACTCCCCTATTCCTCCATAGATGCAATAATCTCCATGGCATTAGTTGTACCGTTGAACTGTAATTTATTAATTCTATAAAACAATTATATTACGTTGCAGTGAGTGTGTAACAAAGCATGTACATTCTGAGTTGAATGTTTCCTTGTTTTAGTTGTTCGAGACTTACCTCCAATTTGTTGGTATCGCCATCACAAACGCTCAAATCATGGAGGCATCCAGACAAGAATATGATCGAAACAGGGTGAGCACTCACCACGCAACTTATTTACCCTCTAATATCCCCGTAACAAGTGTCGAAACTCACACGATATAAATAAAATACATATTTTATGATTTTCTGTGATCGTGTGCTATCGTTCTGAACCACGTTGGTTGGCTAACTGTTCACCTTATTCTTCCATGATATTTATATTGTATTTCTTTTCACCAAAGTGAGCACTCTACTTGGTTTTTTTTTTGTTTACCATATTATAATAATCGTCCAGGATGTCCGTTAATATTTAAACTAGTACGTTAATGAGGAGGAAGGTACAATTTAAAGAAAATATGTTCACATTTATGGAGAAGGAAAACGGAAAGTCCTTTAAACAAAAATAGTATGCCAAGCTGGGACTCGAATCTCAACCTTCACGTCACTGACCAACCAGAATAGACAACACTGAGACCTTAGTCTGTTTTCCCAACATGTGTTTCGCATTTAATTTTAAAGCCATTTAAATACCAACTAACTAACGGGTTAATACAACCGCAACGGTAAGTACTTGAATTAAATATCAAGTTCATCTATTCCGATCTTCCGTCCACACAGAGTTCTGGATTTGAATACCTAATAAGTGTAGTAAGAGTGTTTTTAATAATTAATTTTCATCACTCACCCTTGTAGAAAATGATGCTAAATTATATATAAATTCTATTTTCCTCACCCCTCATTAATGTAATAGAACTTGAATAACCTGGAGGATTAGTAATACGTGGTTAAAAACATTATAGTTTGACAACTTTATTAACTTTATGATAAAATATTATTTTATGAATGCAGAATCTTCTGGAAGTGGTCCACGACCTGTTCGAAGAACAGACCTCTCTTGAGAAGGTAATATTGAAGATAATGCAGAGGGCACAGAGGCTGCTCAAGTGTGAGCGAGCAGCGGTGCTGCTCTTGGAAGAGAACGTGGAATCTGTCAAGTTCTCAAAGTTATTCGAGCTGACGTGTCCAAACAGCTCTGGCACTGCGCACAGATGGGAGCGTGCGTCTCAACAGGCATGGTAAACAAGGTTTATATGCTCGCATGCTTGCTAAGTAAGGTTCATAATTAGTCCTACCAACTCGGGCATGGCCACAGACAAGGTATCCCACAGTCTTCAGGTTTAAATGGCTCTGCTGATTAGGAGAGTTTGAGTCCTTTAACACGAGGCTCGTAGGTGACCTGGTGGTCTAAGGGTAAGGTGTCGGACCTCTGTGCTGGGGTCCGGGGTTCAATACTCAGTCCCGACACAGATTTATCCGAGTACCAAACCCTTCCTTTACCTCTGACAAGTCGTATAACCCAGACGGGCAGTGAGACGCGGTGATGATGATGATAATAATAATAATAACACGAGAATCACTAAGTGCAGTCTCAAATGACAACATCGCTATAAAGCAGGCTTTTTTTAAAAACATTTCAGTCAAGAGAGGGTGTTACACGAGAACAGATCAAAATGGTATTTTAGTGTCAATAAACCAGCTTACACATCAAATGAACTTACTCGGACTGAAATTTACAAATATAACTTAGAATATGATCGTCCTTTTTTTAAATTCAAATGAATATTTGCAAGTTGTCTTCTTGTAAACAATCTTCAAAAACTGTCGGCTAGTTACTTGTCTAAAAAAGATTATTCAGTAATAGGGTGAGTTGGAGGGTAGGGTGGTAAATCTGGTACCTGAACTTTTGTGTTCGGATCACCATCCCTTTAAAACGAACAATTTGAAAGCAAGTTGTTTCACTGGGGAGTGCTGTTCTCTCTTGAGGACTGCAACTATCGGTCCTCAGTGCCCAAGGACTCAACTGGCCTAGGGAGCGAAGCCAAACTCCCGTAAATCTGAGTGTATGTTGTATACTTTGTCTGTGGGCATGGCGCATTTATTGAACTGTTTGTTTCAGTACGAGTTTTAAGCAAGGTTCATATATCTGTAGGTATGGTAAGTAAGGTAAATTTATCCAAAGACAAGTTTAATGTAACTGTAGGTGAGATATGCAAAGTACATTTTAGGCTAAAGTTTGATTCACACGTTCACCGAAAAATAAAAGGTAGAGTCTGCGCAGTAATTAACACACTTTATGTTGACATGATGAATTGCAACGCTAATTTAAACAGCTGATTATCCACATATTTTATTTTCTAGTGGATGGACATGTATTTTAAATCGCTCTCCCGTTGGTTGTTTACAAATTATAATGCTGATTCGCGGCACAATCCAATACATCGATACACACGTTTTACATTAATGAGTTATTTCAAATCTCCTTACAAAGCCCAACGAAGCTTTCTGCTAGCTTCTGGTTGTAGAGCGCACGCATTGACAAATACGCATGCGCACTAATTTGATATGGTTGGTTCTGAAATTGGATTGGTATCCCCCCCCCCCCCCCTTTCATACCACTCCCTCTTAGACCCAACAANTTGCCTAACATCTCGATCAGAGTGGACAAAGTAAAGAATAGTTTAACTTCAGCAGAACTGCTCGCGCCAGTAAGGGGGGAATCTAG
Source organism: Timema shepardi (assembly GCA_902151425.1). Taxonomy (NCBI): domain Eukaryota; kingdom Metazoa; phylum Arthropoda; class Insecta; order Phasmatodea; family Timematidae; genus Timema; species Timema shepardi. The sequence goes on from CABFVX010003399.1 coordinate 62,359, forward strand.
TGATTGGCTTAGAGCTCATCACATGACCATTTTTCTGTTCTGCACTAGTTTTTCGGCGAACGTGTGAATCCACATTAATACTCTAACAAAACAGGCTATGCATTTAAATACTCAATTAATACTAAACTAATCAATTTAGAAACACTAATTTTATTTGAGTAAGGCCTTTAAGTCTAATAAAAATTTCAATAATAATGTTGATAAGAAAAATAGATATACACAAATTGCGAACCTTGAAACAAACAGTAAAATTAAATATATCATGACAAAATTATTAATACGAATAATTATTTGGACGTATACAGTTAATTTTGTCAAGCTATAATATTTTATTTCTCAGAATTCACAGCATAAATTGTATTTATTATTTTATAAACAGAGTCTGGACTTCAATGACCTAAAAATTATTTTAAAAAACTTACGATTTAAAAAAAGACCCAAAGATTTGAACAAAAACACGTAATGAATATACACGGCTAAATAAAAAGATGTACTTTACAAATGTAAATTAAATTAAAACAACTAAAATCTGGAACTCTGCTAAATATAGCACTTATTTACAAATACCTTCTTAAAATAAAAAGCTATCCCCTCCCAACTAAATCCTTTCCAACTTGTTTGCAGTATCTTAATTGAAATGTGTATTTTCCATCGTAAAAGCAAAGAGGATACAAAGCTCAAGGCCTACATTAACTTCTCATTACTGCAGCTTTGTAATTAAAAATAAATTATAGTTGGGTATTTCACATTTATAAAATATTTACTATGTTAAAAAGAATATACTTATTCAACATAAATGCCTAAAAATCACTCACAAATCCCAAAAATGACCTTATAAGGACGCAAACAAAGCCATAAAAATAATATCTAAAATCTAAAATAATAAAAAACACCAATAAAAATTTTTTCACAACCAGGGAATCATGAACATAATGTATGTACGCATAAGCATTGTCTGTGCTGCACCAAAAATAAGATGACATGTTATCAAAATTTGGGTCTTGCTTATAATTATCTGAAATAAGTGTTATTTTATTTGCATGCACGCAATAATATTACGGGCACGTTCATATTTACTACCAGGACGTTAGCACGCTTAACATAGTGGGTGGCCATACAAAGCGGGTACTGCGTCACGACAGCGTTCTGGTATTAAAAGAAATCTATTTTGGATCATTTATATTTATAGATAGGCTCTTCGTACCAGTGTATTTTTATAAAATATTGCTGAACAATAAAACATAATAAACCAGACACCGTTAATTAACTGTATGGGTGTTGGAATCGGTATTACTGCTGAATATAGCCTTGTTCTGTGTATTTTCTAGAGATTTGAGTACCAATAGCTTCTTGTCGAATGTTCTGTTGTTCTCAGCCCTCGTCAGCCCGTAGAAGGAAGCAACGTGTCACGGTACATGTTGGAACTGGCCGAGAGAGTAGCTGCCTCTGGTGAGGTCATCAATGTCGCGGAATGTCTCGAGGTGGAGAAGGGGTGTGGGGGAAACATCCGGTCACTTCTTGCTATGCCCATTAGGAACAGGCATTACCAGACCATAGGTGAGAACATCGATAAATCCACCATGTCACTCCTTGACATTGCCTTTAAAGTGGGTATGTAAGGTACGCGAGAAAAGTCCACTGTTTTTGGCAGTTGTATAGCAAGATACTCTTTAAACAAGATGATTAAAATACTGCTACAGTATAAACAAAGAGTTCGATTTTTTCACATATTAATATCAACAGTTATTGAATATCTGTCATTTGCATAGCAGCATTAGTATAGGAGTAAGCAGTGTAGGTGTGGCAGCTTCCATGTCACCCCCATTAGCCACAAAAATAAAAAGAAGAGAAAAACAGTAAAGTTTGGACTTACAAAATACTTGAATAACCAAATTTTTTGTAAACTGCGTCTATGGATATTCCAAGTGTGTATTGATCAGTGAAGGCTTGAAATCCCGCCACAACACTTCATGGTATCATTCATCGAACAAAGGCTGGTTGTGGATAAGGAAATAGAATACATTATTGACCAGTTAAAAAAATAGTACCATTCAACTGATGGAGTGGCATTGTAGGTAATTGAATATATATATATTATTCAAGAATAATATTGTAAAATAAAACATTGATTATTTCTTATTTTTAATTTATTATAATTGATTTTAACAAATCAAACAGATTGGGGGAGGGGGGTGCGTCGATCCTACCTCCTTCATCTTACAACTGTCATCCCCATCAGAAACATCTTGCTCACGCCTATGGGCATTATATGAGATTTCTTTTAAATTAATAGAAAAAGTTGTCATTAAATTCCAGGACAACTTTGACATGTATTCAAGAACTTTTGAGGTCACCGCGTGAAGAAAATTACACTCTAGGTTTCTACTCGAGAGTTATTGGATTTATTTTGACCGAAAAAGTTTTGATAAAAAAAGGGTACTGTTTTAGCAGTTTTTATACTTTTAATTTAAAAAGTTTCTCACCAAATGAAAATATGCTCATGACAGACATTAAAAAAAATTGTTGATAATAACATGGGAAGAAAATTAAACTATATGTTTTTACTGAAGCAATATTTGATTTAGCTTAGCTAGAAAAAGTTTTGGTGTAAAAATTTCAAAAACACTGGCATTTTCTCGAATACTACACTCCCACCTTTAGACAACAATTTACCAGATCACAGGTGTGAATGACCACACCTATTTTATGTTTGCCAAGACTTTAATATAACTTATAATACCAAAGATTATAATCTCAACACATATATCAAGTCACTACCCCCAAACCCCCATGCTTTTAAGACAAATACTTTATTAGAATAAAGATGGGGCAATAGAAACACATCCATTGTATCACCCCTTGTCATGCCTTTAAGAAAAATAATTTACACAAACCAAATATCATAATATCGATACTTCTTCAATGGCTTGTCATGGCGCCAATATTACCAGACCACAAGTGATATTACTATGGTTTTCCTTATGCAATATATATGAGAATATATCTACAGACGAACAACGTAAATTCTGCTAGCATAGTACAATCCGTCGAGATTGAAAGGTAGCATCTTATAATTCACTCAGCCCGTGAGGTATAATATTCCTCCACACATGACTGCAGAATAGTTTGCCTAGCTACGCCCAACACCTAAGTTAGAGAAGGCCTTAAGTCGTTAAAGTATTTATTGACTGTTGGGAAGGAGTGATGGGGGAGGGGTTATGTCTTTTAGCGATGCCCGAATGGTTTGATTTAATAAATTAATTTTACTTTATTGTTCTGATGATGATAAAATCAATAACTAATATTTACATACTAAGTTAATTAATTATGTTTGCTCTCATTAACATACAGGCTGATATTTTTTTTAGCTATTAAAAGTTTAACCACGTCAAACGTTATTTGGGCATTGTTGCCCACATTGATTGGTTTTACATGGTACCATAAAGCAAGTATCTCCTTTTCCAGAATCTTCATTACTGTTTATAGCCAATTATAAATTTATTAATGATTAGTTATTATATTTCACACATGTAACGTAAATAACATATTAACTCTAAAATATTTTTTCTTTATTTATAAGAAGGTGAGTTAAAAAAAAATCTTATGTAATTTAAGGGTCCCAATCCTAATTTAAAATATTTCATATTATTTCCAGGTGGACAAAAAATAAATATTGGTAAAATCTCATCCATTGGACATATTTTAGTTATAAAAGTGAAATTATTTGTTTCTTTAAAGTTATTATGACTGTGTATAACTTTGTGGGAGCATAGTTCAATTCCAAACTTCATTTAATGTTACCATAGCGGCTATAATATAACTATATGTAAAACGCTTTAATAATTAATACTTTGATTAAGAAAAGGTGTGGTATGTTAAGATTTGTGTAGATTATTATCATTTTATAATAAATTTAAAGTATAATGTTAACTGTGATTATTTTTGTCAAATCTGCTTTTTACTAAATCAATTCTGGAAATCCAAACAATAAAACTGGCCATGTCATAGGCAAGTAATAATACAATATCAGAGTGAGGAGGTTTAAATGATAATTGAAAAACAAGGATAAATATTGTCTTGTTTTACGAGCTTAAAACAACTTTTACATAATATCTCTGCTTTTTTAAGGTTTGGAATATAAATATATTGTAGCTCTGTACTATATTTAAGAATATATGTCTATAGCCAAGGATACCTGGAATTTCACAACCTATTGCGGTGCATTTATTTCTATTCATCATGATGTCTCCTAGGAGAGGATTTCGCATGCATACAGTCAGGGTTTGGTTTTCTTTTAAAGATACGGCCGGATTTATTTATCTCCTGAACCATTTAACCAATTGCGGTGTGGTTGTTACTTTTGTACTGGATCAATATCCAGGCAGGCTTTAGCATTATTTGTGTATAATCAGGTGTTTCGGTGGGAGTCCCGGTGAAGGGTCAGGCGAATGTTTGTATACATTTATGGAACAACACAATTACTGTGGTGTAGTTTTGATTATTCTGTAGAGTATTTATCCAAGCATTTTTTTAAATAATAATTATAATCGCACGGTTTGGTGTGAGCCCCGGTGAAGTGCCAGCCGGATATTTGTATATATCTATGGAACCACTTAACCGATTTAAATGTAGTTTTTTTTGTAGAATATTTATTCAAGCAAGATTTAGCACGATTTAATCATGTTTTGTGTTGTGAGTCTCGGTGAAGGACCAGCCGGATATTTGTCAACAACTGATTCCGTAGTTAATTCTATTCTATAGGATATCAACCGGGAAAATTGTAGTATGATAGACCTAGGTTTTGGGGTTCGAATCACTGTTAAAGTTTCGGATGGATGTTGTGTATATTTTATCTAGGATATTTATAACCCCATAAGTGATTGCAGTGTAATTTTTTTTAACTAGGCTTACGTAGTTTTTATATCCAGGCAGGTTTTAACATTAGTTTAATCAGGTGTTTTATTGTGAGTCCCTGGAAATACTGACAGGCCTAGCTATAATGGATTTTGTGGATCAGCCAGAAGGTGAAATTCCGTTCTTCCGTGAAGGGGATAATAAAATCTAGAGTGAACTATAGGAGAATATTTATAAGTAACATAATCTTAACTATTTCAACCATATTTACTACTAATTACTGGTTGATAGTGATTAAAAAGATACAAATTTAATGTGATGTAACCACATTTGCTTGGAGGGAAGTTGGGAAACAGTTTAGGAAAACGTGTCTCAATATTCCCGGCCAGGACTAGAACCCTGTTTCATCCATCACTGAAAATGGACCATATAAGATTTTTTTTTTCCGCATGAACACCGAAGCAGTATAATATATATCATTTACCGTATTTCCTAGAATATTAATTTTAATTTGTAATTTTGTTTAATATATGATATTAAATATTTTATTTTGTGAGTGTTTCGAGCAGATATCACACTGGTCTATAATCTATTATTAACTCGGGGCTTTCTTTTTTAGGTTCAATCAATAATGTTTTTACCAAACTGAGATTATCAACAACTCTCAGACCCGCCCCGGTGGCGTAGTTAGCTAACGCGCTAGTTTACTGCTTAGCTCGACTGACAAGGATGTGGAGATCGAGTTTCTAATATAGCTCGGGTGAACTCGGGTAGTTTTTCCTAAGTGGTTTTACACTCTCCCTCCACGCAAATGTGGGTTCCCTTCCTCTAACTTCAATCTTTCCAATTCCTAACCCATGAGATTAATTAGTACTTAGGCGTATTACCAAAACGGGTAGTAAGACGCGGTTAAAAAAAACCTACGCTCAACAATTGCTTTAAACACTCTTTCCTTGTCCTATTGATTTAAGATTGACTATATGAAGGTTACCTAAGAAACAGTGAAGTTTTCCTGGCACTCAAACATATTAATAAATAGTTAGTTCTGTGTGTGCTGGCTGGCCGCGAATGTCCGCGTATAGAGTAAAATAGTTAAATGGCGCTTGTCTAAAAGGAGGGTTGGAACACATTATTCACTTCATCAAGTCATGCACTAGCAAAATACTGACAGTTTCTAATGCAGTTAACATTCTTACATCTTCTAAACATTTATGTTTTGCAGTAAGCCAACAGTTATTACTCCTTCAAGTTAATTTCAAGAACAAATAAATTATGTATTTTGAAGGCTGCTTTACTACTTATATGTTAAAATCTCATACTCCTCAGATAATTATTAGTTAGCTTATTATTATTATTATTATTATTATAACTTTCTAAACCAAGAACACTACAAGATTATGATTTACAAATTTATTTAACGTACAGCTTAGCTCAATCGATAGCATTTTTTTATACTGATTTAGGGACACTAGGTTCGATTCCTGACACTGTGGAACTCTTATTCTTAGTGAAACATTTGTTTTTTCTTATAACCTGATATGCTAATGAACGGGGATGTTGAGTCGTTTCAAGTTTTAAGATAGTAACAAAGTTATTTGAATGCAGATTAGATAAGTAATTTAATAGATATTAATCTACTTTACATTCAAATCATTGCTTTTACATCACTTGTAATATCATTTTTATTATTTTTTCATATTTTGAATTTTGTAGCATTGTCAATGTCAATAGCTTCTTAGTTATTAAGATTGCATTTATATCTTAATCCTCAATTGATATTATATTCAGTCCATTTAAACATATTTTCTATTCCATATTTTACTATTCATTACATCAAATGATTATTATAATTTAGGACAATTAAATTTGTAATCTTGTTAAATTTTGATTTTAATAATGTCTCTATTAATAGCTTCTTAGATATTAAAAACAGCTATCATATCTTAATTCTCAATTGATCTCAAACTCAGTGCTAATTAGAACATATTTTTCTGTGCAATATTCTTTATATTGAATTATATTATTATAACTACCATTAATTAATTTTCCTTACTACAAATTATAATGTTTTTCAAAAATATATTACTTTTGCTTGATTTTTTAAACCATCACGTAAACACATAAAAACATACTGCACCATGGCCTTATTTTAAGGGTTGGGATGATAAAAATTTACTGAAGTAAATACAGCCACAATGGTGGAATGAGGGAATGAAAAAATCAAATTCAGTAAATTTCCCAAAGATTAGCCAGCCAAGTTTCAAAATTTGGCCTCCAATTCACCGTCAATCCAGCCTGTTGTGAGCCTAACGTTTAAAGGATCATGTGATCATCGGAACGGATTATTTTGACCGGAAATTTGAGGATAGCAAAGAATATATTCAAAGGTGAGTTTTCAAAGGAGGGGTGTACGCTATGTTATGCATGAATGTTTGTATAGAAAAAATAATTTAAAAGCATATTAATGAAACATTTAAATCTAATGGGGATATTTTTGCAAATTAAATTTCTAAAATACTTACAAACTTCTTTTTTTATGTATTTAAATAATCTTTTAAGATGTAACTGTACAAATATAACTTCAACCTCATTAAATTAAGTTCTACTATAAACATAGAGTTAGATTTAATGTGCTTATATAAAAATAAAACCAGACAATGTGAACATTTAAAACTAAATTTTGTGAAACTGGATTGCATTTCTCTGCAATTTGTACAATTATTGTCCAATAAATATCCGTGATTTATTCAGTTTCACCGAATTTATTATAACTGCTGAAGTGAAGGCAAAACTCTCATTATAAAGGAATATATTAGTACAAAAATGTTTGCGTTAGTAGTTGATTCCTTCATAAAAAAGGAGTTTATTACCACATTGGGTGAATGTTATAAAAATGTTTACAGGCACACTTTGAGATGCCTGGTGAACTGTAAGGGTCGATGACGTCAGCATTTACTGCGCATCATAAAAACAAAGGAACAGAGACTAGTATAATCATTCGGTGAATCTTATTCAAACTGTGTGGAACAAGCATACTTGGTTGCACTTTTCAAACACAGACGTGAATTATTAATAATAATAGCACAACATGCATATATCTATATATATATATTAATAGAATGAAGTGTTAGTTGGCCTGTCTGTCATGAGCATTGCACTTTATCTACTGCATGGAGAGGTATGAAATTTTAAATTCTTGATTAGATTTTTAAAATATATTAAAAACTGGCTCGAAATAAATAAAATAAGGATTTTTTTCCGTATGTTTGAAGAAAAAAATTAGCCTGGGGTAATCATGCAATACATTTTGTGGGTACTCAGGGTGATATAGGATTCTTCTGCTAGCTATAAATAACGTTTTACCTTTTATTCTTATATATATATATATATATATATGTATATATATATGTATATATATATGATTACTTAATTTAACAAGTTGTCTAAGGAAGAGCATTCATATCACGTTAAATTTACGTGTTACTGCCAGCATTGGCACAGCCAAGGGGTGGGGATCATATTGAACCCCTTCCCCCCAGACCTCACTACTCACCTACCTTTTCTCGTCCCTAAAGCTGTTGAAATCATACATGAGGAACTCTACAAATGAAGACAGACTTAATGGAATTCATGTACATACATCCAGAGGTGTCAGTTACGGCCCCGTGTGGGAAAATTCCATATTTAGCCCAGAAGTGGAATTGGCCAGATCTGGGAATTCCAGATTTGCCCCAGATCTGTTCCTGTTCTGTGAATAATTAGCCCAGATATGGACCATTTCTGGGCAGATATGATATTTCCACATGGGGAGGATGAAGTTCTCAATGAAGTTTCTATGAAGCCAAGGAAAATTAACATAAGACTTAAGTGAACAATTACAAAAGTGATTTTGTGAGTTAAGAGTTAGTGCAAGTTACTTATTTGAATTTTCAGATTTTAGCTCATAAAATAAATTTATAAATCAAATTTCCAAAGTACAATTTATTGAAACTTGCATGTTTGTATATTTTATCAGTATGCATGAATACAAATTTGTTCATAAAAACTCAATAATCATAATAAATAAAGAATTCTGACAATTTTTATTAATTTTAAATTATTTTGGATATTATTGTATCTCTTTTGATGTATTTGCATTTTGCAGTAATTACATTTTTAAATTTTTCCTTGGGAAAAACCAATGGACCCCACTTAGCTGTTCAGTGAAACTTACCCCCACCCCCACAAACGAATCCTGGCTGCGCCAGTGACTGCAAGCCTATTTTGTTGCAAGCAACTAAGACACGCTTATTTAGTTCCTCACTTGTTTATTAGTGTTGTTCAAACTCCTTCTTTGATATAGTTTGCGAGCGCCAACGCCTCATGGCCTCTTTTTACCCTTTAATTTTTATCTCCATCAAGCTACTCGGGTTACTAACGTAAATAAATATGCTACTGAAATAAGGATGAGGGAGGTAGAGTTAAGAGTAAATGTAAGCAAGGCCGTAACTAGCCAATAATTTCAGGGGAGGTTTGGTGGGTACATCCCCCAAATGCTGGAAGCTAGAAAAAATTATAAATATTAAATACCTCTAGAAGATATCTGAAGTGTTTTTTTTATGGAAACAGAGGCCCTTAACTGCTAAAGACTAGGAAAATTTCTAAATATTAAACACCTCTAGAAGATATCTGAAGTGTTTTTTTATTGCAACATAGGCCCTTAACTGCTAAAGGTTAGGAAAATGTCTAAATATTAAGCACCTCTAGAAGATATCTGAAGTGCTTTTTATGATAACACATCTTAATATTTATATTGTTTGAACCATAAATAAAGTCATATATATTTGGTTCATACAATTTCAGGGTGGTTTGAACCCCCAAACCCCTCTCCTACCCTCCCCCAGCTACGGCCTTGTATGCAAGCACATTTGCGTTGAGGAATAGTGGGAAACAGTTTAGGGGGGGAAAACCCCACCCATAGTACACCCAACTGAGATTCAAACACCATACTCCCCATTACCGACTACCCTGTCCAACACGAGTAAAGCGTTGGATTATAAGACCACCGATGTGGGTAAGCTTATATTGCACCTTACATGTTTTGTTTGAATTTTTAAGCTACGTTGCCTTTAGACTAAGTGAACCCTGATCATACACTGCGTTTATTGGGAGCGTTGAATTACGTTAAAGCTAGGTCTGCCGTTATAAATCCTTCTATATATGTGTAAATATATATATTTATATGTGTAAAAAAATATATATATATATACAATTTCAATATTCTTAAAATCACTAAATATTTGGTTAAAATCACTAGCCCATGGTGTAGTTGTCAGTGCAATTGACTACAAGCCTAGGGGTTCCAGGCTTGGTTCCTGGCTGGTACCTTGGGTATTTTTCCTGGAAGGGGAACTACTCCAACGGTTACCAGGGTTTGGTTAATTTAATTAGGCTTAAGTTAGGTATAAGTTTTTCCACTGTTCCCACATCATCATACTCTCTATCACCATCACCCCATATTGTCGGGACATGGAATGAGTTTCCCCGGAAAGGATGTACTATTTGTACAGTACATTCGGGCGTATATTCAAAGTTGTTTCAGTTTGTGTTATATTTCAGGTGTCGCTACAATAATCAATAAAATAAATAGTCTGCCATTCGATGAAAACGATGAACAACTATTTGAGGTAAGTTCAAACTTGGTACTTACTTGTAGAGCTAACTTTAAAAAATACATTCATACTGTAATTTCTTCAACGAAGAACGGTTTTATTTTAAAATGTGTGTGATACAGAGCGATGGTCCCCAAAGGTTGAACCGATAGCTAGATAGTCCTTAAATTATCAAAAAAGATTCCACTGACCTATATATTTAGATGTATACATTTTTTTTTGTGATTTCAAATTTGATAGTTATACTTGTTTCTGCCATATTTCACAGAAAACTTTTGTGGTCTAGTGGTCAGAGCTCCTGGCTAAATCCAGAGGTCCTGGGTTTGATCCCCGGTGCTCACAGTTTATTTATACGAAGCATTGGGTCTGCAACGGGGTCAAACTCAGCCTCGTGAGGACAAATGAGGAGCTACTTGAATAAAAAAAAGGTAGCCGATCCTGTATAAAAAAAAGTGAGATCAATGTCTGCAGGGTTCGTTGTGCTGATTAAATGACACCCTCTATTCGCAAATGTTTGTACTATCATCGCTAACAGTGGTGGCCGCTTGATAGGTATAGTTCTATCTCGGGTTCAAGCCATAGAGTTCTTTCTATCTTACCCGCCTCGGTGGCGCAGTTGGCTAACGCACTAGTCGTGTTGAGCTCGACTGCTGAGGACGGGGAGATCGAGGTTCGAATTTCGGTCGGGTGAGCTGTTTTTTTTTACCTAAATGTTTTTTCACTCTCCCTCCACGCAAATGCGGGTTCATTTCCTCTAATTCAACCTTCCCAATTCCTAATCCATTAGCGTAATTAGTACTTAAAGCGTATAACCCGAACGGGTAGTAAGACGCGGTGCTAAATAATAATAATTTTTTCTATCTTTAACAGAATGTTAAAATAAATTGAGCATAATGGCTTAAACATTCATGTTGGTTTACATTAAATTCAAATATTAACTTATGTTTGTTTTGTAGTTCAGGGTATTGACTGGTAAACCCAATGGGTGGAGACTTAGACGCAAATCGAAGGATAACTTTAGAATGAAAATTAAAGAGATAGGATGTAGTAATGTGGACTGGATGGAACTAGCTAAAGATAGGTAAAGGTAGCCTACTTTTGTAAGTGCGGCAATGAACTTTCGAGTTTCTAACGCCATGGATCAAGTAAGTGGTGAAAAAACTAGATTTTTTTTAAAATGTGTAAGGGTTAAAGCCCCAAACAGTGATGACAATTTAAATTATAAAAACAAGATATCTTTATAACATGAAGTCATTTCGATTTTTCTAACTCGTGTAAATAATATTATAAATTACTTTATTTATCAACGTCAAAAGTCCAATTTCTGTTTAGTATTTTTTTTTATTTCATTTGTCGTATTTGTGAAGTATTTTAGCATGAGGATAGCAACAGGGAAATTTAAATATTAAATATAAGATGTTTATTTCAAGGGTAATCATTCACTGAAAATAATAGCACACGGTTATTATTGTGTTTTTAAATTTTTCCTTGAATCAAATGCTGATATGATTCTTCTCACTAATTACTAAGCAAGAATTTACTCTGCAGGCATTCAGTATATTCTGCGGGCTGGGGATCCACAATACACTGATGTATAGTGAGGTCGAGAAGGCCATGGCGAGACAGAAGGTGGCTTTGGAGGTGAGTACAAAGTCATTATTTATCAAATGAATTTAAATATTCACACTACATTTAATATGTTGTTTATTGAGTTCTTTTAAAAATTTGAATAATATCTCAGATGATTTTGTCTTTCATTTATAGTTGAAAACACCCGCCTCTGTCGACAAACGGTATAACGTGGCATTCTAGTGTTAGACTGGATTGTCGGTGAAGGAGAGATTGGGGTTTAAATCCCAGCTGGGTGTAGTGAGGGTAGTTTTCCCTAAATGATTTCTTAATCTTATTACCCGCAAATGAGAGTACATTTTCTCGAATATTCGCCTTTATTATCCCTATTTATTTATACTCTATACATTTTTGTTCGTGACTGGTTATACAATTTGAATGTTATTTACGCTAATATTGTTCTAAATATTATAAGATATTTATTTTTGTAGTTTTTTTTTATCGATATTTGATGGCAATTTTAAACATTTTAGCTGTCCATAAAATTATTCTTTCACCTTTTACTGAAAATATTCACCGATTTTTAAAGCTTATTATTCTGATGGTACAGCATTCCAAACGCTAGCCTCCAGAAAGATAAATGTGTTTTTTCAAAGTTTTTAGCTCGATGTTTGAGTACTTGCAGAGGAGTTCTTTCGTGTCTCATATTTTATGTATAGAACATATTTTTGTCACATCTGATTAGAGATAAGATGGGCATTTTTGTTTTATAATTTTATAAAGCCATTAACTAAAACTCAAAACACGTTTGTTTTATTTACTGAGCCACTTTAAGTTTATTAAGCAATCACTAATCTGATAGGTTTTTTTAGGCTAAAAATAAATCTTAAACAAGCATTTTGGATTTTTTGGATTTTCTTTTTTGAGCTTCTTTTTTTACAAAGGAGAAAATCTGACGACCAGTCAAGGTTTGACAGGAACGATGATTCACATATGGTTGATTTTGAGTCATTTGGTAGTATCCCATCAACTTAATTGTATGCTCACAGCCCAAACGGGAACTAAGACGAGGCAAAGAATAAAATTACAATTGTTTCATGTAAAAAGTTCTTAACTTGAAAGACATCCGTTGGCGAAGAATATTTCACTTGCCAGTTAAAAAAACTATGGCTTGGTAATACTAGACATACCGATATTGCAGACAAGTTTGTAAATAAAACAAGTGTGGACCAATAATAGTAAAATATTTTGTTTAGCTCTGATTTAAATAACCAGGGCCACTTCGAGAAGAGGTGTGATTGGGGTTTAACCCTCACTACACAAGAAGTATTGATAATAATGCATTTTAAAATTGACCTCAATACATAGCTTACTGTAGGCTAATAAAATGAATAACCTTTGTTAAAAGGTTTTAGAAGGAAGAGAAGATAAAAAAATTGCGATCAAAATTGATAACATTTTAGTGTATTAATATAATATAGATTTTGATACTTTCTATCAAAATTAACAGTTGCGTATTTAATGCATTATTTTATAAAAAAAAATTGTCTAGTAACTTTTATAGCTCTCGGCATGGTTTATTCATTTCTTAACAGGCCTGTACGGATTTTAATATGTTTAAAAACTTAAATTACGCTAGGATAACTGTATCGTTTAAAAAATTCCTTACTACATTATGTTGGAGGACCCAATTAACCCTGAGCTGCCATGAATATAAAAACACACACACATAAAAAACCTCCCACACCAACCCCACCTCCACACACACACATGCACACACACAAACAAATTATTATATATGTATTTTGGGTACACACCTGTAAACAACAAAGGTTTGATTTATTTTAACCTTTAAATCAAAAGTATTTGTCTATTTTTTTTTAAAATACAATTTTAATAAACATATAAATTCAACTTATTTAAGAGTGTTTTTTGTTTTTTCCAGGTGCTATCATATCATGCAACCGCATCCAACAAAGAAGTGGAAGCTCTATTGGTAAGGTTTATATGTGTGTATTATTAAATATGTTTGATGTATCAATCCAAAAGAAGCCCTTACAGTATGTTTTGGACCTTGGGGAAAACTTAACACACAGGTTGCAACCCAGCCTAGATTGAGCCACAACCTCCCCATCACCGGCAAACCAAACAAGACGAGACTGACGCTTTTTAAAAACGCACCTACTGGTACGAGTAGTAAGAAAGATAATATTTCTGTTTTGACCTCTACATAAACGTTATAACTTATTTCGGAGGAGAAGTAAATCAGTCGGTCACATGTCGATTGTTGCATGTAAAATAACTGGTGGTCCCTTTCACGCTCGCTCATATAAATTCGGTGTTGAAAGCAACGAGGAATTACCACACTTTCTCAACTCCCCTAGTACATTGGATTTCTACCAGATGGTGCAAGTGGCACTAACCAGCCGAAGGGATGAGTTCGTGCCCAGCTCCGGATGGAGAGAAATCACTTCAAAACAACCCTAGGAGGGTTGACTTAGAAATAAGAAATAGCTGAGATTGTACTGTGGAGAACTATATACGAGGATTCCACAAATAATGTTTTAATTATTTGAGACCCACCTCGGTGGCGTAGTTAGCTAACGCGCTTGTATTGAAGCTCTATTGCTGAGGACAGGGAGATCGAGGTTCGAATCTCGGTCGGGTGAACTGAGGGTGGTTTTTCCTAAATGGTTTTCAACTCTCCTTCCACGCAAATGCGGGTTCATTTCCTCTAATTCAGCCTTCCCAATCCTAATCCATTAGAGTAATTAGTACTTAAAGCGTATAACCCGAACGGGTAGTAAGACGTGGTGCTAAATATTATTAATTATTAATAATTATTTGAGAAATTGGGAAGCAGTCAAATTGAGCAAACTTGAATATTTCCTCGGATTATTTTTATAGGAATTTCACCGAGTTAAAAAGTTTTCAAGAATTGATAGTAGGATTATGTTGTTTATTTGTACTTATTCCCGTCCTTACTACCCACATTTAATTACACTAATAGTTTAAGAACGGGCAAGGTAAAACTATGCCAGAAATGTACCTGAAATTGCGTAAAGAAATCGCGAAAAACCACTTAGAAAACACTGCCTTCAGTACAGTGGACTTTGACTCAAACCCCAACCTCTGCTTTAGGCTAGACAAACCCAACGTTTAGTCCAATTAGTGTTCACCAAGGTGAATGATAATATGTTATTGTAAATAAATAATTTTGATTTAATTTCATATGTTCCTCTTTTTAATCAAAGTGATGTACCTACCCGAACGATATCGGGCAGGATTGTGTCATGAAACCTAAATTTAATAACAAATAAAACCTAATCACAAATGGAAATATGATTACTTTACTTATTTTTATTGTTTAGTATACGGTATTGCTGAGAGTTATTTTTATTTGTGTACAGGGATATATATATTTAAATTTTCAAGGGTGTTTTAGCAATGATATTTCGAGAATTACTCAAGTAAAGACGTTTTCTTTTTATCATCCAACGACCGAACTAAGTATTTAAACATACAACCAGAAAACAGAAGTCCCTAGATACCTTAAGAGATCAACATGCCTATACTGAATAAATCAGCTCTTCTAATCAAAGGACTGTTTTTACTTCCCTGTGCCAAAGAAACGACAGTCCTGTTAGGTCCTTGGCAACGTTTCCTAGAAACGCTGTCTTTTCGGGCCAGTGTAAATATTTCAATTGATCGTCTTTGGTTTAGTAATGAATTTATAAATGCAAGAACTGCTTATGCGTCTACTAAATAAAATCTTTGACAAACGCGAACAAACTAACTTTAAATCTACAAAAGAACAGCCAAAGTTTCATTTTGTCATAATTACTATTTTATTTTCTATCTGAGATATTTAACGTGCACTTAATTAACCAATCTATTATATCATCCTATGATTTATAACCAATTGAAATATAGAACATATACAGCATCCAGTGCCTAGTCGTTAATTTATCACTGTGAAAATATGAACATAAATTTCACCAATGATAAATTTGTCAGCTATGCCGGGAATCGACCCCAATATGTACCTTTAGCTCGGGAAACACATACACTACCAACTGAGCTTAAGTGTCAAATCTAAGAATTAATCATAGTATTATATATTTGAATAGTAGTTTGTTTCTAAAAAGTATTTCAATATAAAATTTAAATTTGGAAAATATAAATTTTGTCATTCAACTTTTTTTTAGTAAAATACAATTATTATTATTAGTATTATTTGCTTGGCGTTTTAATACCCAAAGTGCACTCAACCTTGAGTCAAACTATTACCTCTCTCGAAAAAAAAAATCTGATATATATAGAGCCTTAAGCCATTTTACTGTAGATTTAATGGAAAATTAATAAGCAATCGAAAATTTGTCGAAACCGAATCCCATCAAATCATTCCAAAGAAAAAAGTGACTTTATAATATTATTACTGGCCATCACTAGGTCACATAAATTATGACCCCTATAATCAAGAATTGTCTTGTTAATCTGAGATAGAGAGTTCCATATTCAAATCCGATCAAAATGTAGGTTTTTTTTTCCTTCTAAATGATGTTCCCCTTTCTCTCCATAAAGGGGTGCATTTCCTCTCAATTCAATCTCCCTCGTCATTACCCAATTAGTGTAAGCATGTGCCGCCTAGCCTGGACGAATAGTAAGAGGTGATGCACAAGAAGGTTTTATAGACCAGCCGATTGTACTATTATTTCTAGTTAAAGAGTGTTTATTAAAAATATTTATTAAGGGCATCTTTAATGTTTTATTGTTTTTAATCGGATATGATTGATTGCATGTTCAAGTCACAATAAATATCCATCATGAGCTTTATTTGAAAAAAAAAAAGTTCACTCTCAAATTTAGACGCATATAAACTTATGCATTGAGAGCCTAATGTATTGAGCCTGAAATTCCTTTTTATATAATACAATTTAAATTCTTTGATGTCTCTCACAATCTTGTCTAAATCCAGTTAACCTTTGATCAAAGAGAAAGGGCCAGACGATATTCCTCTCGCGCTTGTACGACGCGTAGAATTGAACTATCAAAAACGATAATGCCAGCAAGCAAGCGAGGGGGAAATTCTATTACGAGATCCCCAACCAAGACAGACCTTGTTGTAAAGTTGTTGTTTTTTATTTAGTTCCAACTTGTCCCAACTCCCTCGCGCGACAAAAGGCGTTCGTTTCGTAATCTAAACATGGCGACATCGCTACAGTGAGTTTTCCAGCTGAGCTTAAAGCGAAACTGTCTACTTTCAGTAGTGAACTGGGTCGCCGGAAAACTAAGTGTTATTTGGTGGTGCCGTTTTATTCGCGGCCCCGCAACTACTTTTAAATAAACAAAAGCTATTCATTTAATTTTAAATTTTCGTTTTTACTAAATTTTAATCACATATGCCCAGAATACATCATTTGTGAAGATATATGATTCCATTAAATGTAAAACAATCCTGTTGGTTGTGCCTTGGTGTTGTTTATAAACAAATTACTTAGGCCAAACGTAAGTGAATGATGACGTACTTGCCATGTAGCCCACACAAGTAGCGAAGTTAAATAGAGTAAAAGTTGGCTCCTAGCTAATTGTCTAGCAATTTAAAAGCGTTTTTGTTAATGTCAGTAGAAAGTATAAACTGTTGATTTAATAGTGACGTTATTATCGATAATGTATTTGTAATTGGCTCGGGATTAAATATACCAACAATACAAATTTAAATAAACAACAACAAAATTGTTACCTGCACCACATGATACACTGGCTATACGTCAGGCTCATCTAGTATGGGTTGCCACTGACAGAGAGGTAGGGGTTCAGATTTCGGACACGTATACTGAAGATAGTTTTAACTAGATGGTTTGCCACTTTCTCTCATCACAAAACCAAGTACAATTGTATTTAAACTCATCCTTATCCTATTATTATAATTATTATTATGTGTTCTGTCTTACGACAGTTCCAATCCTTTTGTCTGTGAACTCAGACCACCAATGCACCCTGTCCTCTGCTTCCTCCTTCAGCTCCCAGAATTTTCTTATTTCCTTCACGTCATCTAGTATTTGAATCCTCCTTCCTAAAATACTCCCTCCTAAAATCCTCTTTCCTTAAATCCTTCCTTCTATGACGTCGTGCAGAAGACAGTTCCCCCTAAGGATGTGTCCGATCCAGACCTATCCTATTAGTTTAATTAAAATGCGTATAAAGCTGATGGGTAGTGGGAAGCGAAACGTGGAGGGGGTGTTCAACATGCGCACAACTAAGCTTGTTTTATAGTAATTAATATTGTTTCTAGCATCTCGGTTGCCCTGCTATTATTTGAATAATAACTCTCTACCATCTTCCTAGTATTCCCCCAAATACCAGCTCTGATAACAATGGAGCCCGTTTGTCCACACAAGGGAAAATAACTTACAAAGCTATTGTTTCAAGCTCACCGGCATGTTCTTTCATTATTTGACTAATATATATATACTGAGCGAAAAGTTTACATTGTGATGGCCAAAGTATTTTAACACTAACAATTTCATTTAATTGAACATTAATATCGTGCAAGTGCAGAGTCTAGTGTGCGGGACAAATAAAACATGGACAGGGAAGTACGATTAGATTTAAATAAACCAGGAACATTTTCTTAGATTAAGTGAAAAATGCCAACCTGTAAACAGGAATATAATCTCCCATGTAACATTTAAATGATAATGGTCAGATATTCTAAGGCGTCACTCTCAAAATATACTGGACTGGCAATGACGGGGGAGGGGGGGATCAAGGTTCGAATCCTGGTCGGGTGGTCTGAGAGTGTGATTTCCTACTTGGTTTTCCCCTCTTGTTCCACAAAAACACTGGTACATTTACTCTAAATTCAACCTTACTCATCCTTAGAACGTTAGTGTTATTCGAAAGTACACGTTAAACCCAGAAGGATCATAAGACGTAATGCATGTCGAGGAAGAAAGCCAGTTGTGAGTTAACGCGGCTGTGAATGTAATATCTCTAAGGGACAGATATTTTCACCAGTTACCACATAGACATTATCAAATAGCCAGAGTTTTATTTGTGCTTTTAGTGAGGATTACTCCATCTAGATATCTTAGTCTTAAAATTGAAAAATGACACCTGGACACGGGAATCGAACCCGGGACCTTTCGCTTAGCACGTCAATGCTCTAACCACTGAGCTATCCAGGAATCGTCCCGTGCCTAAAGTCATTCTTCACTCATATTTCATTATCTAGATGGAGTAATCCTCACTAAACGCATAAATAATAGCTTTGGCTATTTGATTCTTAAATATGCAATCCCTTACAATTATAATAATTGTAAAAGTGGCAGCAATACGCCAACTACCGAGTTGGAGTTGGCTGCGTTATCTGATAGCTCGTGATCTTAATAAAATCACACATTTGTATTCGATGATTTCCACACGTCCATCACAGACTCTGCCTTAAAATATGAGTGAAGAATTACCGTGGGCACTTTCCTGGACAGCTCAGTAGTTAAGAGTATTGGCGTGCTAAGTCAACGGTCCAGGGTTCGATTCCCATGTTTAGGTGTTACTTTTAATTTTCAAAATACATAGATGTTACTTAAATCCTGTGCTTGTAACCCAAACGGGTAGCAGGATACGATGCTAAAAAAATACTTAAATCCACAAATTAATAAAAATATATTGCACTGTTGGAAAAAGTAAATCATAAATTATTCGTCCAGCTAACAAGACAATTCTCTCTCGTCAACTGTTTAACTCTCCAATCACCATATAAATATGAATAACTGAATCAGTTTATACTTTTTTTTTTTGCACCGTGTCTTGCTAACCGTTCGAGTTACACGCTTTGCGTCCTTATTGAAGTGATTAATAAAGGTAAAATTTGTGTTTTATCTATTTATTTTGAGTGTTACTTATTTTTAATAATGATAGTAGGGTCAATAATAACTATGTCATCTTCAAATCAAGTTTTTTTATAAATACAATGAAGTTATAGAGAATTATTGAGATTCAAAGAAGTTACAAGAAATAAATTAGGCTTTCTTTAATCGCAGGGAAAACTAATTTGAGTTTGAAGCTTGTATTGATTTTGTTTTATTGTTTATAGTATTTAGTTATATCATTACAAAATGGTTTAAAACAATTTTCTCAAGAAATATTCCTGAAATTGTAATTTATTGAAATTGATACATAGGTATCAGGAAGCCTAAGTTATGATAATCATAAAATGTAGGCTATACATCATAGCCAGCAATCTATATAGACTTAGGTCATTTCACAATCATATTCCCTAATACAGTGATTTTTAAAGCGTTGCCATGTTTGTTTTATTTGATTATTTGATCAAATATACGATCAGGTGATCGGAGATATTGATCCCTAATTAACTTTGTTGCAACCTAAGCTTTTCTTGATTTAGGATTAAGCTGATTTGCAATTTCGTTATTGAAGAATAAATAATGTTGTTTGTGCAACCAACCGTTAGATGCTTACAGTCTTCAAAATTTAAATCTACCCCTTTGTCCCTGGCAGGAATTTTTAGCCCAACATGTTCAACAACGAGGTAAGCGTGGTACACTAGATTGGAAGAAATTCCCCTGGGTATATATTTTAGCATTGCATCTTACTATCAATTTGGATTGTTCGCTAAAGTGTTAGGAATGAGGAAAGGTTGAATTTAGGGTAAGTGTACTCGAAATAATATAATTTTCTCTGCAAGTGGATGTAAACTAATGTAATTCCAGAGCTGTTTTTTGAAAGGTCTTACCGTTTAGCCACAAGATACCTCCAAAGAAAGGTCCGCACCGACTTTAAAGTTGCTCCGCCATTTTGAATTTTTCTCGGGGGTTAAAAATTAAATTTATTTTTTAACATATTGGAATTTCCCCGTCAGTTACAGACTGGAAGCTATAAATTTGCCAAATTTCAAGTTTTTAGCCCATCTGTTAGTGGGTAAACATTAATGTCAGTGAGTGAGTCAGCCATTTGGCTTTATAGTAATATAATTGTACACTAGTCGTAGAAACATAGACGGGAAAAACATCTTAGCTTACTTTATTGTTTTTCCCAATCACAGTATGAGTGGTAGAGTCCAGCAACCATTGAGACGTTTTGTAATTTTTTAGAAAATATTCAGCTCAATATTTTCTTTTTAGCCCTCAAGATGTTGCAAACCCGGTCATAATATTATCCGTATATTTACTGACTAACGAAAATTATAAATGAATATTTGAGCTATTAGCGAAGATTGTGTTAGGGGAAATATATGTAGCAAGGATTGGAACTAACAGAGAAATTAAAAAAAAAATTGATACTAAGGTGCATTGTTACAAGAGTGGGGGTCATGAAAACAATTAGTTCCTACTCAGATATCGAGGGGAACGTTGCTAATTTATCGAACATGAAAACTATAACGAAATACTCAAGATAATAATTATTGAAAAGAGAGAAAATTAATTATCTAAACGATAATTTGGCACACCAGAACTATAGAAAAAATTAATATACAACCTAAACATGAGATAATGATACACAATTTTTAAATAAAACAATAGCAAAAATCCCCATTTTTTAGTACGTGGATTAAGACTTAGACTTTATATTGTTTGTTTTTACGAGGATATTGGGTTTTTCATCCCGTAGGGTAAAGGCCGATTCACACATAACGCTAAGCTAAGCTAAGATTTGCTCTGCTAATTCCTTAGAAAAATAGCGGACCGTGTAATTAAATGTGTTGGGCCCACACAGAAATCTAAGCTCGTTTGGTGAAAATAACTAAAGAAGTGTTGGAGATTTGTTTTAAGATTGTTTCGCTTGTATTTAAGTGATATTATATTTAGGTTTTATATTTAATAAACGTGTTTGTATTAAAATGGAAGCGTTAATTGAACAAGACAAACCTCCACCTCCTAAATTTTCTTCATCTTTCAAAACATATGTTAACAGCAGCATCTTTTCTTCCTCAATACTATCATCTGAGCTCAAAATACATTTTGGAGAAGGCCATCATAACTTCACTTCACTAAACTTCACTGTAGCAAACCAGAAAGAAACAACACTGATTTCTGGAATGAAAAGAGGGGCCATTGCTTTGCTTAGCTCAGCAACGAGTGTGAAACCTAATTGACAAAGTCTTAGTAGAGGACAGCACAGCATAGCTTAGCTTAGCTTAGCATTATGTGTATCGGCCTTAATGAAGGGGTATTTTCCTAGATAGGTTTTCTCTCTTTCTTTACGAAAATGCAGTAATACTTACTCTAAAATTCAATTTTCTTCATTCTTACCTCGGTCTAGGGGTAAGGTGTAGACTTCTCTGCTGGGGTGGGGGGTGCGGGGTCTGTGGTTAAATCCTTGGACCCAGCACAGATTTATCTGATTGCCAAACTCTTTCTTCACCTCTTACAAGACGTGTATTAATCACAACTTGTGAATGTGTCGAATGCCAGGCCTCCAGCATGGTTCGGATTCCACATTAAACTGTAGAGCCTCCATTTCATCTCAAAATCACCCTACCATTACACATTAGCGTAATTGCGTATAACCCGAACGGGTAGTAAGACGCGGTGCTAATAATAATAATAATAATAATAATAATAATAATAATAATAATTCATTCCTACCTAGTTAGTGTGTATGTGTGTATATATACATATATATAAGCGGATATCTTGGTTGGTCATGGTGCACACAACAAAAATATCACAAATAATCCTTTATGTGTATACAATAATTATTCGCAAACATTATAAAACATTATTTAAAAGTCACATGTCTCCTGTCACTCTCGCACAATACATTCCTCATACTATTCTGTGTCACCCCTGTCACTTAGACCACCAGGTAGAGCTAGCTATAGGATATATCGGGCCGATCTTCTACTAATCTGACAAACACATTCAAATGACAGTCCGACGAAGAATTTTACACGTTTAAATTAGTTGCCGCACACTGAACTGACTTTGTCATATGACATCATCTGAAATCGAACAAATGTCCGATGAAAGTCCATACACTTCTGTCTGGTGGGTTTTGCTCGTCCGACAAAACCTTCCCTGAAGCAGATCATCCTATTATTACTAAGTAAAATTATTACTATTATTATTTTGCTTACATTAATGTTATGAGAAATCTATCAGTTGCTGTGATGCTTTGTCTATAGTTTGTATGAATATTCTTAATATTGTCTTCAATTAACAAACTAAGAAAATAAAAAGTTTCTACGCTCATTTGGGTTAAACTTTTGAACTTATTTTCAACGTCTCTCAATTCATTTAAGAATACTCACACGTATCTTTCTTTGTCCAGAGAATGCAACCAAAACTTTCTTTGTCTAGCCTCCTCTTCCTCCAATATCAGTAAAGAACAACTACTTAATAGAATAGGTCTATATCATCTTCACATGACGCCATGACACTTACTGGTCTTGAATTTTGTCAGGCCTTTGTCACATCATCTCCCCTCACTGGTTCTAACGATTTGTCATACGACATTTTGTCATATGACACCGTGGAACTTTTTTTTTCATATTGGTGGGTGACCGGCCTAAGTCCGCTGTGCTCACCCCAACTCTAACTGAAATCCTCTCCTTATAAAGCTAAAGACGCCGCAGCTATAATCTCAAACACTTCTTTACCAGAACTTAGACGCTTAAAGTTTTCTAAATCCTCTTATTTTTTATAGAAACTCACACTTCAATATTAATTGTATATTTCTTCAGCGTGTATCATAACAACCCCGTTCTATAAACAGCTGGCTTGTCTATATTGTTGAGAAAGAAAAAGAGAAGGCGATAGAATCGCTTGAGGATAGACGTTGAGTGTAAATAGAAAGGGAAAACTAATCAACCCCGTTGGCCTCACGTCTGGGCATGGAGAAGAAAAGCTAGACCAAAGATCCTGCTACAATGCTATGGGTTAAGACAAAATCGTTATGAATTAAGCCTTCAAATGTTCTAGCGATTTGTAAATAAAATATGTATTAGCGAAGTGAGAGTTTCAAATTGAAGCTACATTTTTGTGAAGTGATGGTGTATCAATGAAATAGCGTTTGAAAAATATTCTTTAAGCTGTTATATTTTAGGGATTGATTAGTGTTTACAATACTTACTATCACTTAAGATTATTATTTTCAATCAAAATGAACCATATGTTTATTATATTTGGGGTTCTACTTATTACAATCATGTTACCCTTGGCATTTCTTGTCTCACAGGAGCAAGCAGTACCGTGTGCAGACGAACTAAACCTCTACTCACTCACGTTCGACGACTTCTCTCTAATGGAAGACGAGATGTTACTCGCGGCTGTAGCTATGTTCCTCGACCTAGGACTAGTCAAGAGGTACAACATAGAGAGAGAGGTGAGTTCTGTACTATCCACGTTCCTCGACCTAGGACTAGTCAAGAGGTACAACATAGAGAGAGAGGTGAGTCCGATACTATCCAAGTTCTTTGACCTAGGACTAGTCAAGAGGTACAACATAGAGAGAGAGGTGAGTCCGATACTATCCACGTTCTTTGACCTTGGACTAG
>CABFVX010003400.1:0-17237 GCA_902151425.1 Timema shepardi
CCAAAAAAGTTGTTTTTGACTTTCCGTCTGTCTATCTGTCTGTCTGTACCTCCAACTAGAGCCTAAACTATTTTACCGATTGAGCTAAAACTTGGTATCTAGGGTTTTCATAGGGTTGCCCCGAGGGGTTTTTGGAATTAGATATCTAACCCTAAAATTAAGGGTAGTTTACTGAAGAGAAAAAAGAGAAAAAGTCGAGTTTGATTAAATTTCATTTCTAAACATTTATACATATTCCAAACAAAATGGCTTTTCTCAATATTTCGGCAAAATTACTTTAAGGGCTCCGGTCTGATGGATAAATTATCTTTTTCATAATAGCTCCTTAACTATTTGAGATATGAAATTACTTATCGCTACAAATATGTAGGTCTCTTTATAATACAAATATTTCATAAGAAGCATATGTTTATAAAAACAATAACTTTCAAGTTATATATATATATAGTAACTTTTCGAACACAAAAGGTAAAAGTATTGCGACCACAAAACAAAATCTAACCTGAAATGTTGATGGATGTTGACATCTCAATACCCCCCCCCCCCCCNCCCCCCAAACCCTACAAAGTGGTCTTTGCAATGACGTCTGTCTGTGTGTCTGTTTGAACTTAAAATTAAGAGTAGTTTAATAAAGGGTGAAAATAGAAAAAAATCTATTTTCTCAAAATTGACTTTAACGATTTTTATTAAAATACATATCTAGGTGTTGATTAAGATTATAAATAAACTGGCTATTTCTTATCATCGCAAAATTGTAGTACTATTAAAAATGAAAAACTTTTATATAAAATATAGTTTTATAAAACCAACCTTTTCTGAGATATGGCAAATATATTAATACAATTTTGTGAGCTTTAGTTGTAAAGAGATACTACTCAAGTTTTAACGGAATAATTCTCCAATGCCAGAGAGTAATTAAATATAAGTAAGTCTCTAAAAGTTTATGTTCTTTTTCCTTAAACCTCTTAGGAGAAATGTTTGTACAACAATTATCTATCTCCATTTTAGACTCAATAGTCAATATTTACATTTTATATTGGCCAACATTTATAAATGAGGAATTTAATAGCAAGGCAATGGCATGAAACTTTGCAACACCTAATAAAATGTCGAAAATTTAACTGGAAGTCGAAATTTGAATACAAAGTTTTGATCCTTTTTGACCAATATTGATTTTTTCTATCGGTACAAACATACAAATGAGGACATTAATTCTTTAAAAACAAAATTATATAATTTAAAACCGAGAATAAAAAAAATGTTTTACAATATTATAGTTCAATTTATGCTTGGGTTTGCTAGTGTATATTAGCTCGTTTCACATATATTACGAGTTTTGAGTAAATATCTCTATTCTTAAACAATAGAGCGAGAAAGTCCGTGCGGAGTTCCGTACCATTTATTTTTAATATTTTCTGGAATATTTATGGGATTTGAGATAGAAAAGTAAAGTTGTAATGGAAAAAGTGTGTGAATTGTAACTTCCCATATTTCCCCTGTACCCTTTCATTTGTGAAACGCGTCTCACTATACATCTAAATTATCCGTTTATCTAACAGATTTTGTAGTTAAAAATAGTTTATTTAAAAAAAATTAATTAGTTCTAATAGAATTTTATGAAGTATTATAGATGTATTATTAATTGTTCTATAAGATATTAAAAGGCAAATAGTTTTATTATATATTTATTTATTTATTATTAAGTAGAGTTTATAGGTTGCACGTTCGGTTTTAAACTCTAATGTGTTCAGTAAAATCCTGGCAAAATAAATAAATTATAAAATCAAATCTTTTATTTTCTTCTCGGTTAACATTCATATCATTTTACCCGCCTCGGTGGCGTAGTTGGCTAACGCGCTTGTCGTGTTGGAGCTCGACCGCCGAGGACGGGGAGATCGAGGTTCGAATCTCGGTCGGGTGAACTGGGGGTGGTTTTTCCTAAATGGTTTTCCACTCTCCCTCCACGCAAATGCGGGTTCACTTCCTCTAATTCAACCTTCCCAATTCCTAATCCATTAGAGTAATTAGTACTTAAAGCGTATAACCCGAACGGGTAGTAAGACGCGGTGCTAAATATTATTATTATTAATATCATTTTACTTCTACTACTATTATTATTATTATTTTATATGTAACCTACACACACTATCCATCACAAGTGACAGCTACAGCTCACGTGACTTGACGTATGGAATCCCCCCTTTCTGTTAAATAGAACGTTAAGAGAACCGAACAATGTTTAGTTTTTTTTTCTAGATTAAATATCGTTTATAAATCTTCCATTAACATAATAAATAATTATTGGTTTATAAAGAGCAATTTAACGCGTCAATAACAAAACCTAATACATTATATGGCACGGCCATTCCAGTCAAACTAAAGTACGCAAGTTTGATAAAAACAGGCTACCCACTATTACACCCAAAATATGGGCCAGGGGGTGGGGGAGGGACGAAGCCTCCGGACAATGAACACGGCATGTAGGCTTATTATAGCTGTTTATGCCGACCATAACCTTTAACATTGAACTCTAAACCAGATGTCGATTTTATTACACTGTTTATTCTTTTTCTTTTCGACTTTTGTTATTATTTTATAAGTGTTGCATGAATATGGTAGGTATGGAAACACTTTCAAGTCCACCGCAATTTTCTTAGTTCTTCAACCGGTAATGTCCAATAAGCGTGTATTAATTACGGTACGTGACATGAAGGTACAGTATGGTACGGAAACATATAGACCCTTTGAAGACAACTGGAAAGGACCTATTAGTTCTAAAATTATTATTATTATTATTATCACCGCGTCTTACTAATCGTTCGGGCTATACGCACACTATCTAGTAGGTGCAGAGGTAGTTTGGATATTCGTGCTGTTTGGAACGATTAAATACCTAACCATGTATTCAAACTATTAAAGGGTCTAACTCTTTTGGAATAGACTGTACACCTAACATTGTATGGGAAAAATTAAATGGTTAAATTTGTGGCTGGTTGTGTATCCAGACAGGTGCGTTTAGTATGGGGGGGGGGGGGTNGGGAATGTTTCTTTGTCTACAGAATCTACCGGTCTGTTTTGTAAAGTTCCGATAAATGAATTGGTTCACTTATTTTGTGCTTTTAATGTTCGATACAAAAGAAAGTTATAAAAAAATATTAGATATTTTTGGAGGTTCTAACGTCTGATTTCCAAACAAAAGGTTGTAAAGGACCTGGGTTTATAAATTAACCTAACATGTTATTACTTCGACGCCACACACGGAAAACAGCCGCCTGAAATATTAAGCAATTATAATTTATTTATTTTTATTGAACTGCCTCTTACTACCCATTCGGGTTGTACGCGTATGTACTAATTATGCCATGGCTTTAGGAATTAGGAAGATTATATTTAGAGGATGTATACCTAAATTTGCGTGGAGGGAGAATGGAGAACCATCTTAGAAAAAGCATCCTCAGTACATCTGACCAAGACTCTAACCTCATTCTCCCCATCATCGGCAGTCTACTATACTGCGAGAGTAGCGCGCTAGACCACGCCACCAGTAAGAAATTATAATTAAATTGTTTAACATTTCATTATCTGGGGTCGAACCAGGCTCCCAAAGTAGGTACTCAGGGTGGTTTTCCCTGAATTTATTTACCCTCTTTTTACACGCAAATTTGGGTACACTTCCTCTAAAGTTCAATCCAACTCATCCCTAGCACGTAAGAGTAATCAATACATACCCGAACAGGTAGTAAGACGCGGGGCGGGAGACATTTTTGTAGATAAGTTTAAGAATCCGGATCTGGCCAGTTTAGTCGATCATTAACGCTGTTCTCTTCGTTATTATTGTTTGGCGGAGAGTTGCGACATTCGCACCTGGAATCACACTTATGTTAATCCCGTTAGCATTTATGCCTCACCTTCAGTATCTTGCGCTAGAACTAAGATCTACCCCAACAAGGATTCGACCCCAAACGCCTCAAAAGGACTCAAACATGACAAGCAGATTTTCTCTAACAAGGAAGAGACAATAATGTAAAGAGTTTGGATCAACATATATTATTATTATTATTATTGGTACCACGTCTTACTACCCACTCGTGCTATAGGCACTTACTCTAACGTGTAATGGTAGGTTGATTGTCAGATGAAATGGAGGACCTATAGTTTAACGTGGAATCCGAACCACGGTGGAGATCTGGCATTCCCCACATTCACAAGTTGAGATTAATACACGTCTTGTCAGAGGTGAAGGAAGGGTTTGGTGACCAGATAAATTTGTGCCGGGATCGAGGATTGAACCCCGGGCCCCCAACATAGACACCTTAACCTCAGACCACCAGGTCACCAATCACCATATGAGTGCAAAGGTCACTTTTTAAATGCCAGGTCGAATTCGAAGTATGAAACATGCGAAGTAAAGACGAAGTATAAAATGATTTTGTTGTTGTCACATAACACTAACCAATATTTTAATTACTATCCAAGAGAAAGGATTATATAAATAAATTAAGCCCATTATATTATTATATATTACTAAACAAAACTCACATTATTATTTTATAGTAATAAACAAAGACCACTGTATTATTTTATAGTAATAAACAAAGCCCACTATATTATTTTATAGTAATAAACAAAGACCACTATATTATTTTATTGTAATAAACAAAGTCTACTATATTATTTTATAGTAATAAACAAAGACCACTATATTATCTTATAGTAATAAACAAAGCCCACTATATTATTTTATAGTAATAAACAAAGACCACTATATTATTTTATAGTAATAAACAAAACCCACTATATTATTTTATAGTAATAAACAAAGCCTACTATATTATTTTATAGTAATAAACAAAGACCACTATATTATTTTATAGTAATAAACAAAGCCTACTATATTATTTTATAGTAATAAACAAAGACCACTATATTATCTTATAGTAATAAACAAAGCCCACTATATTATTTTTTAGTAATAAACAAAGCCCACTGTATTATTTTACAGTAATAAACAAAGACCACTATATTATTTTATAGTAATAAACAAAGCCTACTATATTATTTTATAGTAATAAACAAAGACCACTATATTATCTTATAGTAATAAACAAAGCCCACTATATTATCTTATAGTAATAAACAAAGCCCACTATATTATTTTATAGTAATAAACAAAGCCCACTATATTATTTTAAGCTAACATATCTGAATTTATCCCTGCTTACGTTATATATTTCCTTTAATCACCAGTCGGTGTTAAAATACGGTTTATTAGATGATGTAAATAAGTTTATATGTTGAAATAATATGTAATAAACAGTTAGACGTCTCAAATATGTTCATGATATAGATAAGTCTCCTTCTTCCGTCGAAATCTTTCCAAAATACGAAGTTTATTGTTTTTTTAGAAGTCCAATCGAAGAAGATTTGGGCGTTAACATTAACTTCGTTATTTCTTATTATAAAAGTAAAAAATAGTGTGACAATCATATAAAAAAACAGATGCTTAAGCAAATTGGGAATAGCGAATCATTTTAAATTATATGAAAATACCAATAAAATATTGCATAACAATCTAGATTTGTTTCTAAAACAGGACTCTTCGTGTACTCCGGCTAGGAACCTCTGGGCTAGGAACCTCAGGGCTAGGAACCTCCAGGATAGGAACCTCCAGGCTAGGAACCTCAGGGCTAGGAACCTCCGGGCTAGGAATCTCAGGGCTAGGAACCTCTGGGCTAGGAACCTCAGGGCTAGGAACCTCCAGGCTAGGAACCTCTGGGCTAGGAACCTCCGGGCTAGGAACCTCCGGGCTAGGAATCTCAGGGCTAGGAACCTCTGGGCTAGGAACCTCAGGGCTAGGAACCTCCAGGCTAGGAACCTCCGGGCTAGGAACCTCCGGGCTAGGAACCTCAGGGCTAAGGCGATGCTCAAAGATAGGACCTACAAAAGATCAAACCGCTGTCGTTGTTCATCTTGGGAAAGGGTTGAAGAGGGGGAGGGGGGTAGTATCACAGCACTCCTGATGGCGGCCAGTGGGAGTCAATCAGGCGTGACCAGTCATCGCATCGAGCGTGAGAAACTATCGCGGTCTACGTCGAGAATTACACGCTTCTAAACTCTGGTCTGAATGAACAGTTGAACAGTCTTCAGGAGTCGGGTAAAGATCTGTTACTACCTTCAACATTACCTGCTGGTCACTTTCAATTCATCAACACTGGCCACAACATTCTCTATAGTATCTGTGCTGACATCTACCATAGTACATTCCAAATTTCCCCATTCATTCATTTTACTCAATTTATCTTGGAGTAGCATCACGTGGTCGGGAATGTAGCGGTCGTGATAATAGGCCAATGTTTTTCAAGTGTTTATATCTACACATTTTTTTGGCCAATAAATCAAATATTTCTCTAGTAAAAAGTTAAGAGTTTAATTTTTTACATTTGATGATCTCAAATTTGTTGAATATCTGTCAATGGTGTCCTTGAATTAAATTATAAAAAAAAAATTCTTCATTCAAAAAGTTTCTTTATCTATTGTTGCTATGTGGGTAAAGTGCTTTTCCCTAAATAAATTTTCCACTCTCTCTCTCGACGCAAATATGGGTTCACTTCCTCTAAATTAAACTTCCCTCGTCTCGAGCACATTAGCGTATAACTCGAACGGGTAGTAAGACGCGGTGATAAAGTATAAACATATCCTCATCAGGGTAAGTTATTAATTTTCCGACATTTATAAAAAAAAAGGGGAGGTTGACCAAAACATTTGTAGGCATAGATCGAAGATATATATATTTTTTTAGAAGCCGGTGAGTGAGGGTTAGAAAGGGGGGGGGAGGGGATCCCCCTATTCATTCAAAAGGAATCGCGTGATCTGACGACGATGAGTCGAACCGATCACTAGTAACAATCGCAACAGCAGAACAGTGTTCTGAAAGAAGTTGAAAAAATAAAAACAGGAAAAAACTAAAACACTATTGTTCTCATTGCACGACACGAAACGGCTATAAGTGGAACTAAGTCAAGGACTTTTTTTATATATATAAAAAAGACAAAATAATAATCATCCTAAGAAATTCTATTCTCTGAAACGCACTTATTATAAAACTGTTGGCCTATCACATCTGGAGAGGGGAGAGATAAATGGCACCGTGCACAGAACAGTATTTCTCCTCCCTTTTTATCTAAAAATGGAGATACTTACTTAAAACTAGTAATATTTTTGAGACAAAACAATATACAATGGGTTAATAAACATTCCACCAAATAGTATAAATGAAATATTATAAACTGTTACAGAAATATATTGAGGAAAAAAAAAAGTACCATCTCTTGTTCACCAAAAATATATACTTGCCAATATCTCAGAAACTATGGATTTGTTAAAAATGTATTTCAATAAAGGTTATTTTATTTTTAATAGTATAACAACATTTCACCCGCCTCGGTGGCGTAGTTGACTAACGCGCTAGTCGTGTTGAAGCTCGACTGCTTGAGGACGGGGAGATCGAGGTTCGAATCTCGGTCGGGTGAACTGGGGGTGGTTTTTCCTAAATGGTTTTCCACTCTCCCTCCACGACAAATGCGGGTTCACTTCCTCTAATTCAACCTTCCCAATTCCTCATCTATTAGAGCAATTAGTACTTAAAGCGTATAACCCGAAAGAGTAATAAGGCGCGGTGCTAAATATTATTATTATTATTATTATTATTATTATTATTAACAACATTTCAGTGATAAGTTATTTAGTGTTTCAAAGAGTTACGGAGGTAGGATCGAAATTGGAAAATTCCCGCTTATGTAAAATACCCTTGAAGTCAGTTTTATGAGAAAATGAGTCTCGCCATTTTGTTTGTATTTAAATATTGTATCGATCAGAATTTTAATTAAAAAAATTTATAGAGTAGAATTTGACAGAATCGATTTTTTTTCCCTCCTTACTTCCAAAAGTGCAACAACAATTTAATAAATCCCGACGAAATGCTCATAACCCATTTGACGTCAGCTGAGCTCAGCCAGCAGAACGTTAGACCACTGATATAAGCGTTCCAGAATCGATTCCCGATTAAAGCCAAATATATTATTTTATAATTTTAAATTTTATCTGATAAGCGTCTTACTACCCATCCAGCTTATCTACATACCTACGCTGATGGGATAAGGATGAAAAAGGCTTACTTTTGAACTCGTTGAAGGAGAGTTAGGAGGAAAATTATTTAGTAAAAAACAATCCGGACGGGAACAGAACTGTGATCTCTTAGTCACCAGTAAAATAGACTAAATTATAGTCTCCCTTGGACAGCGTGACAGTGACGGTGACAGGATATGAACCGTTGACCGCAAGAATCAGTACCGTGCATTCTGTAAGATAACCCGGCTATCCAAGATGTTCCCGAGGGAGAGAAATGTTCCCACAGGGCCTCTTCTCACGCCCCCGCACGCTAACTTTAAACTAAGATACCGAGTATCACTGGCGCTCTGGGAAAATGGTCGAGGGAAGCTCTCCACGTCAAGAAAATAGTCTAGTACAGCTTTCCACGTCAAGAAAATAGTCTAGGACAGCTTTCCACGTCAAGAAAATAGTCTAGTACAGCTTTCCACGTCAAGAAAATAGTCTAGTACAGCTTTCCACGTCAAGAAAATAGTCTAGTACAGCTTTCCACGTCAGGAAAATAGTCTAGGACAAGCTTTCCACGTCAGGAAAATAGTCTAGTACAGCTTTCCACGTCAAGAAAATAGCCTAGTACAACTTTCCACGTCAAGAAAATAGTCTAGTACAGCTTTCTACGTCAAGAAAATAGTCTAGTACAGCTTTCCACGTCAAGAAAATAGTCTAGTACAGCTTTCCACGTCAGGAAAATAGTCTAGGACAGCTTTCCACGTCAAGAAAATAGTCTAGGACAGCTCTCCACGTCAAGAAAATAGTCTAGGACAGCTTTCCACGTCAAGAAAATAGTCTAGGGAAACTCTCCACGTCAAGAAAATAGTCTAGGACAGCTCTCCACGTCAAGAAAATAGTCTAGGACAGTTTTCCACGTCAAGAAAATAGTCTAGTACAGCTTTCCACGTCAATAAAATAGTCTAGTACAGCTTTCCACGTCAGGAAAATAGTCTAGGACAGCTCTCCACGTCAAGAAAATAGTCTAGGACAGCTCTCCACGTCAAGAAAATAGTCTAGGACAGCTCTCCACGTCAAGAAAATAGTCTAGGACAGCTCTCCACGTCAAGAAAATAGTCTAGGACAGCTCTCCACGTCAAGAAAATAGTCTAGGACAGCTTTCCACGTCAAGAAAATAGTCTAGTACAGCTTTCCACGTCAAGAAAATAGTCAGAGGGGAGGAGGGTTAACATACCCACCCGGGCTCTCCACGTTTCGCAATATTAGGTTAGGAAGGAAGAATAGGTTGGGCTTAGAATTAATGTACTCACATTTTCGTAGGCAGATAATAAAGAACTGTTTGTGGGAAAAAATATCCTAACTACACACGACTGATATTTGAATCTCAATTTCTCCGCCATCTTCAATCCAATGTAACGCAAGATAGCGCCCAAGATAAATCTACCACTGAAGCAGATATTAACCGTGAACTTATGAACCCACGAGTATATCAGTGCCTGGTTCTAAAGGTACAATACTTAAGGGCTCCACATACCAGAGTTACAAGACGAGCTGCAGACTAATCCCTCGTTATTTAACAAGTGGCTTTGTTGTTTGAAAATATGCTTCGCGCCAAGATTGAACTGAAAGGTATCAACATATTCATAGAGGATTGAAACCTTACATTTTAAGAAAGATAATGAACAGTTGACTAGTTCATCCTCAAGGACATTTTACGGGCGTCAATAGTTTCATCGCATATTCATCACACCAAACGACAGGCAGAACAGATTTATTGAGTTTTGAGTAAACAAATATATTTCAATAATTAGTTTGGTAACTTCAATTTATACGTTCACATCACATTCTTACTGATACAAACTTATATTTATTTAATTGAAAAACCTTACCTTACCTAACCTAAACTAACCTAAACAACATGCAAAGAGACAGGTGCGATGAGTCGATTTGAAATGCCCCCCCCCCTTCCTAAACAAAACGATGCGATGAACCGACCTACGCCGTATTTTACATATACGTCTTAGTTCTGACATCAAAGTAAATGGCTAGAAACATATGATTAGCCTTCCTCGGCCAAATAAATAAAATAAAATCACTACATAACATTATAAGAAAGTAGAGGATTGTTTTAGTGGTTTGGGAGCTTCAGAACTGACGTTACCATTAGAACTGCAGTAGTGAGAAAATATTTGCCATAAGGTAGGCAGCCCCCTAGACAGCAAACCTTAGACCAACGCTCGGTACAAAGTGTGACAGCAGGCTGACATTATATTTAATTATTATATACTTCATCTGGGTTCGATCAAGAGTCACCTAGAGATGTGGTCGGCCTCCATAGACGCTTCAACATACAATTAATAAACTATACTGGATAAAATACTGGAAGGAGAATTTCAAGATTATATTTAACTATAACACATTTAAACTATTTTTGAAATATTTACTCTAGTTTAATAAACGTAAGGGATTCATGGTTTTGTATATTATGTATTACTGCTACTTTAAAATGTCTTATAATATATGCAGGGCGGTTAGCATCTGGGACCACACATATGGAGATATCCAAATCACTCATCACACAATATTAAAACCAATATTCGACCTTACCAGGATTAGAACCGAAGTTTCTTAGAAGGTCTACTGTTAAAGCTAAAGGTATCAACGATAATGACTACGGATGAGGCCAACCTGGCTGGTGAATAATTTGGTAGGAAAACATCTAACAGTTAAATAATTTATTTTAGGAAACTCCAAGTGGGTCAATAACTTAAGATAAAATAAAACAAAACTTGATTACACGACACATATTCTCACAAGGAATCATTTGACCGGATATGTTATTATGATTTATATCAAATGGATATTTAAAAAATCAAACCAATTATGTGTTCACGTGGAATTATTTATTTGTCTAAAACATAAGTATGCTGACACAAATCTTAGTAATATTATTATTATTATTATTTTAGGTTTGTTCAATGAGGACGGACGCACACCGAGCATAAATTATTTGGGCATCGTCACTTGGAACAGTGTTTTTGTTAAAATTTATTCCTTAACTAAGACATCACTTAAATTTATTAAAATAGTAATGCAAAATTATGTGACAAGAGTTCTTGTCTACATGTTGGCGATAAGAAGAATTTTTGAGCGTTTTGATCTTAATTTCGTTTGTAGCTGTTCTATTCACCGGCTCGAAGCTATTTGTCATGAGAATTAATATTTTAAATTTTAACTGTTTAGATATAAAATTTTGCATGTTTAAAAAATACATAATAGCTAAAGTTTTTTAAATATGGTCATGCTATTTTAAATAACAGAATTTGGTAAGTGTTTTTCGACAATGATTATCTGGGAATAGAATCCTCACTTATTTGGTTTAAGACTGCAATTCTTATTTAAGGGAGGTATTTATGTATTGTTTATAATATCTATTTCACTAAAGTATGCTTATAAAATAGTTTTAAATATAATAATACATTTTATATAAAGTTATACAACAATTTCTGCTGTTTTTTCGCAAGTAAAGGGTTGAGAGAAAAACTCGCTGGTCGATTGTCCCGTCCCTCCTGGCAGCTGGTAGCATGGGTTTTCTCGACACCCCGTGTGACATGGGCTGATTTATAAGACGCCAGTTAATTTTGTCGTGAGTTGATTGTAAGAAAAAAACATCCGGCTTGATAACAACAACAACAAAACCAAACAATACAGCGACAAGAATTATTCAAGAAGAACCGCCTTTAAAACGAAGTTCTGATCGAGAAAGATTTTTATTTTAGGATCGAATGAGAACGGAGCTGTGAGCTAAAATATGGGTAGTATGTCTAATGATACTATAGGGTGCGAATTATATAATAAATTAACTCCTTATAGTCAGTTTAGAACCTATAAATATCTACTAATAAACTATTTTATCTATAATTTTCAACATTATTGTTTAAAAGAATACAGGACATTTTCTGTTATTCAACCTCTCGGTTTTACTCTGAGCTCCAATAAAAGAGGTTAATTAACTTATTATGTTAATAATTACACATGAAATAGTTATTTAATTACATAAATACAATGCCACTTTACAAATATTATTAAGTTCGTTTATAAAATCCCTTTATTCGAACCCCGTTAACAGCAAATAGCAAATATTAGTAACTATAATGTAATTTTATTAAATACACAAATTAACGTTTATAAATTACATAATGACGTTATGAGTTCTCAATTTTACGGGTAGGTTTACTCCCTTATTTATCTAAATAAATATAAAACTAACCATTTAACACTGTTTTCCTTCTATAAAAAGATAAGTTCTTCACATATGAGTCACAAAATATTTAGAAAAATACTGCCAAGAAAATGTATTTCCTGCAAATGTTTTACTTGTTTAAATGTGAAAAATAAAAACCAGCTAAGATCAAATTTCTGCAGGTTATAATTGTATTAAAAAATTAATTGGTGAATCTCAATAAAATTGTAGGCCTACCTGCTCAAGATGTGATGGTAGCTGTAACTGAAACTGTAAATTGTGTGGGTAATATATCACGATCATGACGTCACGGCGGAATTTAGAAATTGGTAGCCAACAAAATAATTTGACGATATTTTTAAAAATACAAAAAATTAAAAAATATATCCAATTTTAAAATTAAATAAAAAACTATTTAACTGAACCCAATTTTGGTTCTATTTAATGACTACTTTAGAAAACCGCCCTTTCAAACGTTTTATGTTTAGAGTTTATCTTATTTCCCGGCTAGCCAGTCGTGATATGGTTCTTAAGAGGTCCCAGGCACTAAAGGCCCAAATTTTACAGGTTCCCTCCCCCCCTCCTCTTCTAAATAAATGTATTAACTTATTTATCAAGCTCAACTATTTTTCTTTCAACCCCCTCCCCCCCCGTACAAACGCTTGAGATTACGTATTGACCTAATCTCACCAGGTTTGTTTCCCCGACAGATCATAATAACTCTCACTAAACAAATCATCAATCAAATAAATTAACAAGCCTCCTCCCTCTCTATTTGGGTGATTCCGCCCCCCCCCAAACTACCCTCTATAAACACGAAACGTTGAAAAAAGACAACATAAATGAAAAATTAAACACAACGTGGACAAAGGAGTATACCCATTTTAACGTTTAATTAACTCGTACATAATAATCCCTACAAAAAGAAGCTCTTGCTACTGAGCGCTACCAGTTATAACAATTATTATTATTATTATTTCTATTATTAGTAGTAAAAGGCCCTTCCCACCCCCTCCCAACAATCAAATCCAAAACAATCTGTGCATTACAACAAACAGAAGAAGGGATTATTATTATTAACTTTGGGACAGAACAAAAAAAAATAGATATATATGCTTGTCCGATGTTTGTTATGTTTTGTATGTTTAAGCTCATTGACAGGACCAAAACCGCAGAAAGGGTTTTCCGTGGAAACATCTCCATGATCTGGAAGTAAATATACTCCGTCGCTGCGTGCTAATTAACCTGTGTCTGTCCGTCTGTCCGTCTGTCTTTAGGGTCATCAGTCAGCGCCGCAATACGTAATTAACATCAGAAATGCATGTCTGATTTTGTCATTTTATCGACGACTAAATGCAACCCCCTTTCATTTTCTCGCCCTCTTTTCAAGCGCCCGCCTGGAATCTCTGCTAATGGGGGTGGGGGGTGAGTTCAAAGGCTTAGAGCAAGAGAGGCATATGTGCCTCTTTGATTTTCACAATTTTCCTATTAAATGTCTAAAGATATCAATATATTTTGTGTTTTTATTTAGATAGGAAAAAACCTTTTAGAAAGTTAAAAATGTAGAGGAGATGCGGGTATTATGGGATACCATTGTTTCTCATATGTTAAGTATCACAATCTAACGTCAACTATTTCAACTATTGCAGAATTTAGGTCACCTGGCGGTCTAGGGGTAAGGTGTCGGACTTCTGTGCTGGCGACCGGGGTTCAATCCTCGGTCCCGGCACAGATTTATCTGATTACCAAACCCTTCCTTCACCTCTGACAAGACATCTTGTGAATGTGGGGAATGTCAGGCCTCCACCGTGGTTCGGATCCCACGTTAAACTGTAGGTCCTCCGTTTCATCTCACAATCACCCTACCATTACACATTAGCGTAAGTGCGTATAACCCGAACGGGTAGTAAGACGCGGTGCTAATAATAATAATAATAATAATAATAATAACTATTGCAGAAAACAATTTCCAACAGATAGTGACGCCCTCACTTCGACAGATCAACTGATTGTTTTGTGAGAAACTATTGTTAGTTTTGGCTGTCACAAAAACTTTTGAAGGCTAGTGTTTATCATGCTATATTTCTTTACTCTACTGTTCTCATTAATTCTAATCAAAATCATTACGTTAAGGCTCACTCATGTTTATCTTTGATTTAAAACATTATTTTACTGTAATTTTACTATGGCCTAACAAAAAATATAGTTTCCCAAAATGGTGAGTCGGGTAATAAGGAATACTACTATTCCATAAAGCCGGCAAGTAATTTATTTTGTCAACGTAAGCTTAAACATTTTTCCTAACACCTTAGTAATCTATTAAGAGAACAATGTAAACCGTTACAATATTTAGTCTATTTTATTTTAATAATTCATTATTAATACTGATTTAGGTGACCTGACGGTATTGGGGGGAAGGTGTCAGACTTTTGTGCTGGCGACCGGGGGTTCAATCCTCGGTCCCGGCACAGATTTATCTGATTACCAAACCCTTCCTTCAACCTCTGACAAGACATCTTGTGAATGTGGGGAATGCCAGGCCTCCACCGTGGTTCGGATTCCACGTTAAACTGTAGGTCCTCCGTTTCATCTCACAATCACCCTACCATTACACATTAGCGTAAGTGCGTATAACCCGAACGGGTAGTAAGACGCGGTGCTAATAATAATAATAATAATAATAATACTGATTTATTAATTAGTTATTTTTATTATTATGTATTATTCAATGATTTGATACTATTACTATTTTATTGTTTTACACATAATATTTTCATGGTTTTTTTACACTTTATTATGAAACATTTGTTAGTTTTAATAAATATAATTAGTTTTTTATATAAAGTGTTTAGTGTTCCATATTGCCCTCACTTGTACCGTATCTCTTTTAAGTGCTCCTACAGGACATTAAACGTCATTAGTTTTACTTAAAACACTAAAAACAGTTAAAACATATTAATTATAAGTTTAGTATGGAACTCAATGACAAAATGGTAAACTACGCTTTGATATTATTGAAAAAGTAAATGGTATTCCATTTTACACGCAATTCCTCTACTATAACATTTTTTAAAATATTTATACAAGATGTCTACAGAATTTTGTAAATAAAATTTCTTGCATTTTTAGTGATTTACATATACCCAAAAAGTTTTAAAAAATTTGGTTACTAACTATCCCCTCAGACTGAGATTTTCATTCAAAATTTCATAAATTCTTATTTCTAAAATTTTCTCACTTCTGCACTACGTCTGCATTGAGAATTGATTGCAAATTTAATAAATTTTCGAATAAACTATTAGAAAAACTATTCTTACTTGCACAATGAACTTGGGGTCACAATGATTCATGAGATAATGTCATGCGTTATTAATTTCAAGTTTTCCACGACCCTCGCGAATGGCAGCCACCCTGTTATATTTCAAGTCAAGTCATCCGCAGCCTTAATTAGCAATATCTCACTCACTCTATGGCATTAGGAGCTCGAATTTTCGTTGCCGCACTTAGAAAAGTACCTAACCTATCCCTATCCTGAGCTAGTTTTCTCCATTCCACCTCATTACACTACATCCTTATCTTGAGCTATTTATATCTAGTCCACCTCATTACACTCTATCCTTATTTTGAGATAGTTCTATCCAGTCCACCTCATTACACTATCCTTATTTTGAGATAGTTCTATCCAGTCCATCTCATTACACTCCATCCTTATCTTGAGCTAGTTCTATCCAGTCCATCTCATTACACACTATCCCTATCTTGAGCTAGTTCTATCCAGTCCACCTCATTACACTCTATCCTTATTTTGAGATAGTTCCATCCAGTCCATCTCATTACACCCTACCCCTATCTCGAGATAGTTCTATCCAGTCCACCTCATTACACTATCCTTATTTTGAGATAGTTCTATCCAGTCCATCTCATTACACTCCATCCTTATCTTGAGCTAGTTCTATCCAGTCCATCTCATTACACACTATCCCTATCTTGAGCTAGTTCTATCCAGTCCACCTCATTACACTCTATCCTTATTTTGAGATAGTTCTATCCAGTCCACCTCATTACGCTCTATCCTTATTTTGAGATAGTTCCATCCAGTCCATCTCATTACACCCTACCCCTATCTCGAGATAGTTCTATCTAGTCCACCTCATTACACACTATCCCTATCTCGAGATAGTTCTATCTAGTCCACCTCATTACACTCTATCCCTATCTTAAGCTAGTTCTATCCAGTCCATCTCATTATACTCTATCCCTATCTTGAGCTAGTTCTATCCAGTCCACCTCATTACACCCTATCCCTATCTTGAGCTAGTTCTACCCAGTCCATATCATTACACCCTATCCCTATCTCGAGCTAGTTACATCCAGTCCACCTCATTACACCCTGTCCCTATCTCGAGCTAGTTCTATCCAGTCCATCTCATTACACCCTATCCCTATCTCTAGCTAGTTCTATCCAGTCCTCATTACACTCTATCCCTATCTTGAGCTAGTTCTATCCAGTCCATCTCATTACACCCTATCCCTAAGCGAGCCATAGAGACCGGCAAATGTGTTCATCTACTTGTAAGCGAGCCATAAAAACCGGTCAATGGGTTCATCTACTTATAATTGAGCTATAGAGGCCGGTCAATGGGTTCATCTACTTGTAAGCGAGCTGTCGATACCGGTCAATGGGTTCATCTACTTGTAAGCGAGCTGTCGATAC
Source organism: Timema shepardi (assembly GCA_902151425.1). Classification (NCBI taxonomy): domain Eukaryota; kingdom Metazoa; phylum Arthropoda; class Insecta; order Phasmatodea; family Timematidae; genus Timema; species Timema shepardi. Next base: position 17,073 of record CABFVX010003400.1, read on the forward strand.
CGGTCAATGGGTTCATCTACTTGTAAGCGAGCTATAGAGACCGCTCAATGGGTTCATCTCCTTGTAATTGAGCTATAGAGACCGGTCAATGGGTTCATCTACTTGTAAGCGAGCTGTAGAGACCGGTCAATGGGTTCATCTCCTTGTAATTGAGCTATAGAGACC